>NIPQ01121025.1:0-12884 GCA_002806875.1 Lepidotrigona ventralis hoosana
ACTCAACTCGATTGGTGGAGTCGATTATCGAAATTGGTGATTCAATTTGATTTGAATATACTGATGCCGGTGAATATTCTAACTCAAATTTAAATTCGAATTTAACTCGACTCGACAAATCGATTATTGAAATTGGCGATTCAAGTATACTGATGCCTGTGAACATTCGAACTCAAAATCAAATTTAAATACAATTTGATTTAACAAATCGATTATCGAAATTCGAGTCAGTTCGATTCGAGTACGCTGATGCCTGCAAACATTCGAATTTAAATTCAAATTCAACTCGACATGAGAAATCGAAACTGGCGATTTAATTCGATTCGAGTCTTTTCCCTTTATTTATCGATTCAAATCACAGTGCCGCCTTGCTAACTGGCCATTGTTGTGTACAGGTTAAGCGACCATTGCCATCCCTACCAGTTTGCAAAACGGCCAATACGTGCACAAGTTTTGCGTAAAAGCAGGATTTGTGTCGTAATATTCTCCCTTGGTAATTGACCGTATTTACCGACCGATCGAACCGTGGCCAGTTACCAAGGCGATAATACACGTGTGTTGTTATCTTGCCGAAGCTTCGATAACCTTAACATCGTTACTCTTTCGTTTTTTTTTCCCTTCTTCCGTTCCGTTTAAATTAGAAATAATTTTAACGCGCACGTCCATATGTGTTCCAACGAGCAACATGTCAACATACGAGGAAATAAAAGAAAATTTAATAATCCAAATCGGCGAACTGGAAATGTTGCAGTCTATTTATACAAAAGAGTTGGTAGTCGCAGATCATGGAGTGCTGGTTGATATCAACGAGTTTGTCAAGAACCCGATGCAGGAAATGCCACAGAGGCTGGAATACTCCGTTGAGATACCGCTGAGTAACGTAAGAGTACCGAAATTCAATATATCACTCGTGCATGTAATATATATATATATATATATACACACACACACACACACACACACACACGCCTGTATGTAACATCTCCTGAAAAAATAGTATTTAATCTTTCGCAGAGGCCTGTAGAGTTATTAATTAGTCTGTCGTCTAATTATCCGAAGGAGAAGCCAGAGATTTACGCGAGGGGCACCTCCCTGGATCGAAGTCAACAATTGTCTTTGAACCGGGCGTTGAGCAGCGTCCTTGAACGTCAGGAGGACAACGAGACTTGCATCCATGCGTTAATAACATGGCTGCAAGACAACGGGGAGGAATTTCTCAAAAAGTCCAGCAAAAGTTTGAAAAAAAAATCCAAAGACAGAAACGACAAACCTACGGATTTCGCCAGATACTGGATATACAGCCAACATATATACAGTAAATTTAAAAGAAAAAAGATAGTCGATTTGGCGAAGAATAGCTCGCTCACAGGTTTCTGTCTGGCAGGCAAGCCAGGTGCGATTTGTATAGAAGGTCCCATTGAAGACTGTGACTACTGTTGGCAAGAGGTACACGAACCTCCTTAGTTCTTCAAGCTTCAAGCTTATTATTCAATTCTTCGTCTTCCGATCACGAGAAACCAAGTTCTGCTTTTCAAAAATTTCAGATCAAATCCATGAAGTGGCAAAATATAACATTGAAACTGATCGAGAAGGAGCAAGATTGTAAAGACATAAAAGAGATACGTAAATTCCAGAAATTCGAGGAAGTATTATTCTCTGTCCAAGGACGACAGAATAACATGGGTCAGATGTTACAATATTTGGCGGAATACAAGTCTCAACATACGTTTCGAGAACTGTTTGGTATTGAAGGTAAAATGCCCGCTAAATTAACGGATTGATGATTAACAACAGGTAACCGTTGCGACCCTAACGATTTTGTTATAGAAAATAAATATATTTGTAAAAAAAAAAAAAAAAAAAAAAAAAAAAAAAAAAAAAAAANGCATTCTCGCGTAATTCTCGTTTATGACGGGCAGAGATTGTTCTCGACATGTTTCTCATGTATTCCGCAACTTTCGTGTTAATGTCGGTCAGTGTATCGTCGTTCAAACCTTTCGACGCTAAAAACACAAAATTTCGATATGTAGTATACAAACAACACAGTGACTTCGAAATTTTTATCGTTCGAAATTTTATACCATAGTACACCGACTTCAATCTGCCGAAGAAATCTGATGTATCTTTGAGTGCAGAGTTTAAAGCACGATTCTTTTTAATGTACTTGTCACAGTTCGCAATGTCGATTAATATCAAAATAAGCAACAACTTTGATATCATAATTGCACACTTATTACTTAGGATGCCGGTTCACAATTAGACATAATTCATAGATGGAACGGAAGTATTTACATTTTGTGTTTACATTTTTTTTTTCTTGCCGATGACAGAAGTAATTTAAACTTGAATACATATATGCGAGCGTGACATACAATTTCACATTGTATCTGATCCCTAATGATTATTTCATATCAATACTCGTTTCCCTGATATTATTAAGTTCTTTTGTACGATCAATGTTTATTATTATTATTATTATTATTATTTTTTATCTAACCGTTGCATAACGCAGAAATTCATTAGTAAGAAATTGGCCTGCAACGTAAGGAGCGGGTGGTCCAAGAACGTCCTGCGTAGGGCTGTAAACTTTAATTTGCCTCATGTGAGTGTCACGTCCATTCTGATGGTTGCTTATCACAGCTATTTGTATCATAAATGTTCTGATAGGCCTGTCATTTATATCCTTTATGGGAACGATGACCCAGCCACTTGGTTCATTTAGGTCCATAACTTCTATTTCTTGAAGGTCATTGAAATTAGTGCCCGCTCTAATACTTATCCTGAAAGCGACATTGTATCGACAATTGTTTGTTTTAACAAACATCTGTTATTTTCAGATGAAACAAAGGATATGTGCAACTATTTCTTACCTACTTGGTGTATAACTCTCATCCAACTTGTAGTCTGTATATATACATATGTCGCGAATTGTTGTTTTCCTTTTGAACTGAATGTTTACCAAATGCGGAAGTTGCCCATCGGATTGCCAATAAGTCTCTGTGATGTCGTCGCGCAACTGGTCCACGCCAAAGCCAGGCTTACAACTGGACAAACTCCAGATTGCGTGGTTTCCAACTTCTCGTACACGGCCGGCTAATTCTTCTTGTATAGGATCTACTTCTCCTAGAAAAAGAAAGAAGCACCATACATCATCTCAGGCAAGATCCAAGTATGCACATAAAGAAAAGGTTTATTTACCTGTATTACCAGTTTTGTTACTCATCGCTAATTTTTGTGCTTGATCAATTATAAAGATCAACTGACAGAAATTTCTGGCAGAAATGGCAGAAAGTCACCAACTGACGTTTTCTCATCAAGTAGATCAAGAATTATATATTTGTGCTTGTTTATTTAGAAGCCTCTGTCAAAACGTGACGTTTGCTCTTTTGCTGCCATCTACGGTGAACGCGTGACTCGAGTGCATGAAAGAGCATGCACGTGTCGGAGATAACGTCAGTTATCATCGTGTTATTATCTTTTTCTTCTTTTTAGAAAGAACTAGCTAACTAGCTAAGTTCGTGTAATATCGGTAATTAACTGCGTATATCGGGCTCGATGCAAAATTTTTTCTCTCTCTTCATGTTTGACAGAGCAAGTTGAGAACCACTGTCACTGGTTCGATGGTTCAGTGGTACCCAATTGGCAAAGTTCGTCAGATGATCCTTCAGGTGTAAACAATTGTGAAGGAACGGAACGAAATGGATCAAATAAAGATCCCGAAGGTATCGTGGCAAACACCTGTTTCATTTATAGTAAAGTTGTCTCAAATGAATTTTGTAACCGATTGCGAATGCGAATATCTGTTAATATGACATTCATCAATATGCCTTACCAAGGCATAGGATTGGTATCTGTAAAAGAAAATAACAAGAGAGATAATCATCCTTACATAATTATCGTTAGATCAAATATAGAAAATTTCATCCATTTATTTTCAATAAATATGTACTTTCTGAAATATATATGTATGTGCGTATGTATATCTTAAAAAAGTCAGAGTGATGTCATTATTGTGCGGAAAACTTTTGTGATTTCAGGTGGAGAACGTGAGAATTTTAGATAAATATAGTAACAATCACTCAATTGGTACTCTCTATTTAACTGTAACACACCTTATATTTACAGAACGAAGTGGGAAGAAGAAAATTTGGGTATGCCTCTCATAGTGGGATCATTTCTTTCATCTTTTATTTTCAAGTAATACAGATATTTTCACAATGCATTTTGGTATATATTATAGGTATTGTATACTCACATTGCAAACATAGAAAAGCAACCACTGACTACAACAGGCTCCCCACTGTGCATTAAATGCAAACACTTTTTTATTGTGACGTTTATTATTCCAAAAGAACGAGATTGCCATGATATATACCTTACCCTATCGAAGTTATCTTGCCCAGGTAAACACTATTTTATACAAAGCATTTGATTGAAAAATGTTTTTGCTTGTTTCCTTATACGTCTCATTTTCAGCAAGTTTAGAGGATCTTTACTGTTTTCATTATCAAGTGAACAAAGATACATTGCCACAGCACGCGGGATGGAATTTTTTTAATTTACAAAGTGAATTTCAAAGGCAGGGTGTTCCAAATGAGGAATGGTCTCTGACGTATTTAAACACAAATTATGAGGTAAACGTCTATTAGTTATAACATTTATTACTATTAATATTTTTACATTTAAAATATATTTCTTACAATTTTCAGCTTTGTGATACTTACCCAAAGTATTTGTACGTACCTAGTATATGTACCAATAGTATCTTGATAGGCAGTGCAAAGTTTAGAAGTAGAGGAAGATTACCTGTTTTAACATATTTACATTCCAATAAGGTACACGTTAGTTAGTTAAAAAAAACATTAAAAAAGAAAAAAGAACTGAAACAATTATATAAAATATTGTGCAGGCCGCTATTTGCCGATGTAGTCAACCTTTGTCGGGATTTAGCGCACGATGTCCCGAGGACGAGCAAATGATGTATAATATTTTGCGAACAAATCCTAATTCTAAATATATGTACGTTGTAGATACACGACCACGAGTAAGTGATCATAAAACTTAGCAAAACTATGGTTATAAACTGCTTCGTCAATGAGCCATTGTAGAATTCAGTTTAATTAAATTTTTGTATACTTATTTAGATCAATGCCTTTGCTAACAGAGCTACAGGAAAAGGATACGAGAACGAGAACTTCTATGATAACATTAAATTTCACTTCTTCGGTATTGAAAATATTCATGTGATGAGGACAAGTTTAAACAAATTAATCGAATGTGAGTATAGTGACTTGGTTTTGAAATTTTCACGTAAATTGTAAATTTCAATGCTTTTGATCATTGTCTAGTACAAAGGACGACGTCAATGAGCACATTTTTAAGCGGTTTGGAAAGTAGTGGATGGTTGAAGCATATACGATCTATTTTAGAGACTGCTTGGTTTATTGCTAGAGCAGTTTCGAACGGAGTCAGTGTGGTTGTACATTGTAGCGACGGTTGGGATCGTACTGCTCAAGTATGTTCATTAAGTGCTTTGTTATTGGATCCATTTTACAGAACAATTCAAGGTTTCCAAGTAAGAAAGTTATTGATTTGTATTGTAAATTCTTTATTTCTCAAATAAAGGAACTACGTAGTTTTGTTGGACTTTCAGGCACTGATAGAAAAAGACTGGTTATCGTTTGGACATAAATTCAGTGACCGATGCGGTCATGTTAACTGTGATAATAAAGAATTAGCACCAATTTTTACACAGTTTATCGACGCAACGTATCAATTATTGCAGCAATATCCTTATAAGTTTCAGTTTAATGAATTCTTTTTAATAACTCTCCACGATCATGTACATAGCTGCCAACACGGTACTTTTATAGGAAACTCGGAAAAAGAAAGACAAATTCTTAGGTACTATTTTCGTACTAACAATCTTACTTCTCGTCACTTTAATTATTTTTACACTTTTTAATTATTTTTAGAGTATCGGAAAGAACGTATTCTCTGTGGGGATACATTGCAAATAATATGCATGAGTATATAAATCCTTTGTACAAGAGCAGTCGTTTTAACGAAGAAACTAGTCCTGTTCTCCAACCTAAATTGGCACCGCAATGCATTATGTAACGTATAATTTTAATGAATTAATATATTCGTTCATATAAAATGTAATTTTTTTTAGTTTATGGCGAGGACTGTACTTTAGATTCGAAAACGGTATTCACCCGAGAGAAACGTACGAAGATTACCTTTCGATAATGCATGATCATACTAGTTGCTTGGAAGACCACGTTAAACTCCTTGTAAAGGTACGAATATCATTGAACTATCCTCTTTATTTACTAGACTTTTAATGTTGCGTTTAACTTTGAACAGAGAGTCAACTCTTTGAATTCGGTATTGAATTTAAATAACATCCAAAAGAAGGGAGTGCAAGAGAAACTAAACTTCGATAATAAGTACACGAAGGATCCATTATCTGAAACTACACTAATAGAAAATACACCGAATCACGAAGAGAAAGCGAAATGTAAAATAAAAATCAGCCAGTTACAAAATGAATTGAAAACAGTTGCCTTGGATTGGAAGTTATTTCGTAACATGGAAGAGTGTGTATGTTCTACTACGTTTGATGCATTTAATAGAAAGGTAAACGTATTGGTTTAATTTGAAATTAAGTTTAGCTCAAAGTTTAATTTGAATTTAAGTTTAATTTAAAATCAAAAATATAAATGTATTTTCTTCAGCACCACTGTTGGTCGTGCGGAGAGGTATTATGTACAAGATGTATGGGTGCACATACTGTTCTTGCTGGACATCATTCACAACGTGCAGTGCCTACTTGTAAGTCATGTACACAGAATTCCAGTATTCCTTCTACTAGTCCCTAAATTGATTTTTTTTTTTTTTTTAAACACTTATTTAAATTTGTAATCTGTACCTAATGTATATTATGTACGGTCATTAGATTATATAATGTTAAGATGGGAGTAATAAGATAATAACATAAGTATAAAAAAAATTTGATCTGATGGAAACTAATTAATAGAGAATTGTACATTTCACATTTGTTTTTTTAATGTGTATTTGAACCAAAGCATGTCGAGTTAAAAAAAGAGAGAGATATATGAGCGTAAAAAAATATTGCAAATACGAAACAATTTTATTTTAATTTATATTTAACGCAAATTGTATTATAATAGTTATTCTTCTAAGCACAATCATACTTCTTCAAATAAGACTGTTTTTATTTTATATTTCTATTATAAGATACGTAGATAGGCAATGCTTTGTTTTTAAGATCAGAAACAGTCTTTCAAAAATAAAATTAATCAACTTACTTGTACCAATTTAATCTTCTTTTTAATTTTTTAATTTTTCAATTAGAAAAGGAGAACAGTATAATTTAATTGAACTTTAAAAAAAAAAGTTTATAGTTTTTACAAAGTAAAGCAGGAATTTACTGAACACAAAGAAAAAAGAAATTTTTCACAGATTGTTTGATTATTTTTAGACAACTTCAAACTTAACAGTTATAAATAATACATGATGTGACACATAAAATTATTTCATTCACATTGTACACTTTATTAAATATAATAGCAAAGGAATGAAATATTATTTAAGAAAAATTGTTACATTGAATAATATTATAAATGCCTGTGAAAAACAGTAACTGATAATATTAACTACGTGGGTCGTTAAAAAATTATTTGACACGATCCACAAACATTTTAAAAAGAGATGCATGTTCTGCTTTGTTGTACAGACATTGTGAATAAATCTATTCTATTGTTCATCTTCCTTTTTGTTTTAATATACAATAACAAAAGTTACATTGCTACACAGTATTAAGGCATAAATAGTTACACCGAACATCATTCTTACAAATTTGTTGCTTCTTTTTTTGCTTTTAAATATTTAATATCATTCATACGGGTGAGAAATATGCTTCAATGTGAAAATTACTTTGCTTAAAAAGTATGGCTTAATGGAAAATTACACATGAGAACCAAATACTTAAATTCATCTTTAGATAGAAATCTGGCTCCTAGTAACATTTTATATATAATTAGATATTGAAAAAAATTCAAACTTTCACAATGGCAAGTGTTCAAGTGGAATGTGAGTGTTGCATAAATACCTTAGTATTACGAATTCCTTTAATTTTAATTCATTCTATTCTTTATTTGGTTTTCTTCGTCGTGGTCCATCGCCACCTATTGCTGGGTTATCCTGGAAGTAAATTAAACATTAAAATAAACGTTTCAACAAAATTATTTTCATTCTATTGTACAAAAGAAATATTTACTAACATTATCTTCATTTTCTATTATTTCTTCATTTTCATTCAACTTTTCAGTTTCCTTCTCTGCCTCGGCACTAGACAGCGGATTTTCTGTCTCTTCTTGTTTCTGTGCTGTTTGTTCATTTGGTTCTAAAGGTTGTTTATCTTCGTCCTTTCGATCGTATTTGCCCTAAAGAAAATTTATAAATTTTATATTTTACGCATATAGAAAATCTTTACAAAATTACTTTTGAAAAGCCATTAGTTAATTTCAATTAGCGTAATACAAAATTAAAAATTAAAAATACTGTACAAACACTATTTAAAAAAACACTAATTAAAAAAAAAAAAATAGATTAAGGGTTGATGATTCTTTTGTACCTGGGAGGCAAAGCAGCAACAATATATTACTAGCAATATGGGGAAGCCAGGAGCTACTATATATATACCCCATATCCAGGGATGTTCCGCAGTAAATGTGCCCATTTGACGCCATACACTCCACTATGTAAAATAATCACAACAAAATTACAAGTTATACGACTTAAATAAATAAATCTCACGTTTATACCTACATAGTTACACAAAATTTTTATAAAATAAGATTCATAAGAATCAATGAATATCCGCATTTTTCTTTAAAGTTTTTTATGCTACTACTTTATACAATTTGCAGCTGAGAAATATATACAATTTTTACGCTATATATGTAAAAGATCTATACGACTACATCACGCTATGAAAGATTTAGCCATTATACTATTATACTTTGGTACCAATATTACGGATATGAGCGACTTGTACGTTTGATATCACAAAAAGATATACCTCGCGAACTCGCTTCAATAGATACCAAATGTATAATACAACTGGTACTGCACAATATATGAAATACAACGCCCACCAGCCTGGTTTATAATTCGTTGCTTTTAATATGCGACCCCATAAAGTTACCTGCATAGTATAGTGGATACATATCGTACATTTCATTAAAATTATATCTCTGGTAAGTTTAATTTGAATGTTTGAAATTAATCCTTTGTACATTTATTTTGAATGAGTATTGAATTACGATTGATCTTTGGATGAAGAAGAGAAATTACTCACACTCTCCTCCGCAATTCGTGCCCGGCGTACTTCGAACGTATCTTCCGCCCATTTCCTTACTACTTCTTCATCGTCAGCAACAAGAATATTATCAAAAAGAATGTCCGTGGACATTGACCAAAGTTCAAAACCCACAGCAAACTAAAAATCCAAATATAAAATATAATTCCGCAAATACGTGTAAAGTTGTCTAGAAAAATATTATACAATTTATATAAACGTACAATAGGCATCATCTGGAATGGATGTTCATCGTTAAAGTAATTAGGATTATGTATTAATTTTGGTTTCCATTTCCCCTTGTAATTGGGATTATTAATCATGGGTGGTGTCCATTTCCCCTTGTATCGAGGATTCTTTTTCATTTTTTGTTTGTATGGTCCACATCCAGGCGCGTCGGCACACTTTGGATTTAGGATTTCTGGAGGTTCCCAGTCTCCGTCCATTTCAACGTCCCAATCCTCGGGTTTTACAGAATCAGGATTGGGAATCATAGGCGGTTCGTCTTCGAGCCACCCTTCAGGCATAATATCGTCTTCGTCGACGATTTGAGCTGGCGCATCTTCGTCCCAATCATCTGGCTTAACAGCTGATAGATCAGGAATCTTTTCTTTATCATCCCAGTCCTCTGGTTGAACATCAGTAGGATCTTCTATCTCCAAAGGTGGATTAACCGGTGGAGTGAAGTCGTCCAATAGAGATCCAGAATTCACTATCTTATTATCGACCTTGATCTCAAAGCTATTGTTTGGCCGGATAATCAGAGTATATAGATGAGGCTGCTTATCCTTGAAGAAATCTTCCAAACGCTCTCTAGGTTTCTTACAGTGTTTCTCTTCTATAGAATCATTTAGAGGGTTTTTGTGTCGAAAGATAAAATGCAACTGCGTTAGAGAAAAAAAACAATTAATTGATCTGGAACAGTTTTCTAAAAACAAAATTGTTTTGTTTGCATGTATACCTTGTGATCATTTCCACATTTATCAGGTCCAAACATTATAGTGTAGGGACTTTTATTGTGAAACTTCTTTAAATCTTGATGCTCTGGGTCCAGAGTAAGCAGCTTTAAATAAGCCCCGCCACATTCTTGGCTTTCTTGGAAATTCACTTCATATTGTACAATTAACGGATTATTATCGTTAAAATAAAATGGCTTAGATAATGTAGTCGACAAAGCAGCATGCCTAGCTTTACTCTTAAGGACTAATCCCAAGTCTCCCTCTTGAGCATGTTTCTTGGGTTCTTCTATAGACCAAATTCCTACAGAAACAATGTACATTATTTGTCTTATATCATAAAAATCTAATTGTATCATCAGTTTACTAGAAATCCGAACAAATTTTTTTCTTTCAGAATCTGTTATTTCAGATTATAAATTGTTTCTTTATTCTGGCAGTACTTCTTATATCAGTACATATATGTAACATTATTGTCCATTTAGTTTTTTACTAGATTGCTCTTCGTCTTAGAGAATGGTTTACTTTTAAATTCAAATTCATTCAATTATGTATAGAAAGAACATCAAGATTAAAGTCAATAAAGGAAGATTTCTGTGCTTAAAAACTGAAAATTATTAAAATAATATTAGGCTAATATCGATTCATTCCCTAGAATATATTCTTTTTGCCAAAATTTGCATGTTTAATACATGTTTACAAATAATTTAAACTCTGTCTGAGAAACTGGTTTGAGTTATATAACTTCTAAAATACATGCGGGAGCTGATTATTTTTCAGAGAACTGTGCAAACTGATGATATTTACTAGAACAAGAGACAAGAAATTAACCGTCGTATTTCGCTATGTCTTCATCGACAGAGTCTTTCTTTGCCTCCGAGAGAACCCAAGTCCTTTTGAATTTCTCCTCGTCGTCGAACGTCTCGACCAAATACACGAAACCCGAGATTTCCGGTGTCTTGTAAACTACCTTCGTTGCTGTTGTATCTTGAACATTCTTATCATCATTCTCATTAGCCTTGATAAAGCTGAACAGTAGACACAGATAAATTGTTAAGTTTGTTAGAAGCTTGGCCATCTCATATTCCTAAAAAATAAAAAAAAAAAAAAAGGAAATAGTTAGAAAGCTCAGTATCAAAATAGAAAGAATTAGGCGTGGAGGCAGACAAGGAAGAGGATTCACAGTCCTTACCGAATTCAGTCGACGTGCATTGACTCCTCGGCGTGAACGACACGAGAGAAAGAGAGAGAGAGAGAGAGACCACCGTCACACCGTGGATGATTCAATTAAACAATAATGGTAATTCAATTACTCGGGGGAGGTCTGTCCGCGTTCCAAAATGCGGCAACAATGCCGGAAAAACGGCGTGTCTCGTCTAATTGAATTAATTGAATTATCGAATGAAATCCCGCGGCTGTGGCGGCCGATCACGACGACGATGTAACCGAGAGGTGACCCGATCTATGATGGTGCGTGGCCTAACGATGTCGGGCCCGTTTCAGCTTCCTGCGGCTCTCCGTTTCACCTGAGAAGGAAAAATTGATCGACCTTCAAGCGAACATTTCCAACTCATGCATTCTCCGACGATTCGTCCAACATACCGATCCCCTTGAACATAGCCCGGTGAGACCGTCGTCGCAGTGATTCCCAATACAAGAACGTTGAATTCTCTAAAAGCTAGACACCACCTAACTCGTATTTCACATTCACCTAAAGAATCTTAAGAAAAATTCGCAAGTACGGTTCAGTTTGATACCGACAGGATTGTTAAATGCGACTTTCGATAAATTGCGCAAGAAAGAAAAAAAAAAAGAACTAACAAAACATGGTTACATTTTTGTTTCTGATGTCGAATGTCGCCGATTGAGAATCATACTCTTACTCTGATAGTGTGAAGTTACGTCGAATCGAAACTTTTGTAACTTGCGCAATCTTTCGAAAAATATCGCTTTATTTATTTATTATAATTATAATATATTATATAATTATAATATATTATATAATTATAATTTATTATAATATTATAATTATAATAAATTATAATATTATAATTTATTATAATTAATTATAATATATAATTTTTAATTATAATAATTTATTATAATATTATAATTTATTATTAATTTATTAATAATTTATTATAATATTATAATTTATTATTAATTTATTATAATTAATTATAATATATAATATTTAATTATAATAATTTATTATAATATTATAATTATAATAAATTATAATATTATAATTTATTATAATTATAATATATTATATAATTATAATATATTTATTCGCTCGAATGCGGGATATATAATTTTTCAACATTTACTCGTACATTATATCCAGTTTGTGGAAACGCAGCGTGAAGCGCGCGAAATTTGAAAAGAACATTCGATCGCCTGTTTTTTCGTATGAATTCTGTGTAGAAAGTGAAATTATGAATTCTGTGTAGGAAATGATCGAATGACGGAGTCGAAAGATAATTTTATATAGATCGAGAAATTGAAAATCAACGAAATACGGGATAAAATTTTTCCAC
>NIPQ01121032.1:0-12969 GCA_002806875.1 Lepidotrigona ventralis hoosana
GAAACATTTAATGCTCGATAAATAATATTAAATGTTATTTAAGAACAAAAAATAGCGTTCGCTGCGAAACCCGCAATTTGTTGATTAATATAAAACAGTAATGTCAATTTGATACTTTGACAGAATGAATGTGGAGGATTTTCAATACACGTATGTAAACAACATTCCACGTTGCTGTACTACGTAGTATATCAAGCGCTAATATTATCTAATCTAGTATTATCAATAGGTAATATTAGATGCCATTCACGTGCAAAGAAATGGTGGTCATCGTGAACCCCGTAAAGCGTAAAATACTATTATAGGCTGTAAAATCGATATAATGACAGGATTAATGCGGAAAATTTTGAGTGGTCTAAGTAAACATCTTTCCAAGTACTGGAAATCCAAAATATTTAGTACTCGTTAAATAATTATACGATATCTACGAACAAAAAATGCGTGTTAGCAGACTCAGCAATGAATAAAATAATATATGACAAAGAAATCGAGATGGCAATGACATAATGAATGTAGAAAATTTTGAATTGACATATGTGAACAGTATTCCACGATACTGTAATCCGTAACACTTCAGGAGCTATAGATAATATTAGATGATATGTATGTACAATGAAATGGCGGTTATTGCGATCCTTGCGATGCGTAGAATTATATAAGACCATAAAATCGATACGGTATATTGTCAGATTGAATGTGGAAAATTTTGAATGGATGTATGTGAACAACATTCCACGTTGCTGTGCTACTTAATACTTCTAGCACGATAGATAATGTTAGCTATTATTTGTGTGCAAAGGAATGGTGGTCATTTTGAACCTCGTGGTGCGTCGAATATAATTAGTCCATAAAATTCATATGATACATTGACAGCACGAATGTGGAAAGATTTGAATGGTCATATGTAAATCTCATTCAACGTAACGATAATCGATAATATTTCAAGCTCGTATAATTACAGTAGGTTATGTTAACAAACAAAGGGATGGTGTTTGTTGCGATTCCCGCAAGGCGTAGAATAATATAAAACAATAAAATATGATTAATAGACATAGAATGAATATAGAAAATTGTGAATTGAAATATGTAGGCATCACTCCATGATGCCTTACTACATACTATTTTTGGCGTCATCGATAATTTTAGATGTCATTTAGGTGGAAAGGAATGGTAGTCATTGTGAGCTCCGCGCTGCGAAGAATACTAATATGCAATGAAATCGGTTTTATATGTTGGCAGCAAGAATATGGATAATTTTGAAATGTCATATATAAAACTCAAACTGTTGAACGGAAATCCGTAATATTTTGGGGCCATTAAATATTATTAGACGATATTAACGAACAAAAAATGGCATTTATCGCGAATCCCACAGTGCATAGAATAATATATGACAAAAAATCGAAATGGTATATTAACGGAATGGATGTGGAAAGTTTTGAATGTTAATCTCAAAGTCAATTCCGATACGTATCGGTATTGTTAGATTTTATAAAATTATTTTTACGACAAGAAATGGCGTTCATTGCGATTCCCGCAATGCGCAGAATAATATAAGACAAAAAGGTCGATTAGGTAGAGTGACGACACGTAGCATTATATACTGCTGAAATACCATATGGTATGTTGACACAATGAATGTGGAATGTTTTCAATGGTCATATGTAAATCTCATTCCACGTTCTGAGAGTCCGTAATGTTTCATTCTCGATAAATTCCATTAAATATCATTTATGTACAAAAAATCCTGTTCATTATGAATTACGCAGAGCGTCAATTACTATGAGATTATAAAATCAAAAGGATGTGTTAACAGAATGTATGTGCAAAATATTGAATTATCATATGTAAATCTCATTCCACGTGCCAAAAGGACGTAATGTTCCAGGATCGATAAAAATTAGATAAAATTTCTGTAGTAAAAATTTTCACTGCTAACAACGAGATCCGCAGAATAAATTAAGATTATAAGATCGATATGACATATTGAGAGAACAAATACGTAAAATTTTGAAAAATCATATGTAAACCTTTTTCCACGTGCCGGATATCCGTAATATTTCTGGCTCGGTCAATGATATTAGATGATATTTATGTACAAAAATAAGATGTTCCTAATGAACACCGCGATGAGAAAATAATTTAAGAACGTAAAATCGATATCACTGAGAGATTGAACGCCAAATATTTTTAATTTTAGTATGTAAACTTCAATCCACCTACCGGGAATACATATCGTTTCAGCTCGGTGAATGAGATTAGATGTTTTATATGTACAAAAGAATGGTGTTCACTATAAAGTGCGCGTTGCAAGGAGTAATATAGGATTACAAAATCGATATGATATATTGCCAGAATTAGTGTGGAAACTTGCAAATAGTCATATAGCCCTCCTTCCACGTATCTGGTCTCCGTATAATTTAAGGTTAGATAAACAACATCAGATGATGTTTATATGCAAAATGGTTTTCATTGTGAACCGCGTGATGCGTGGAATCATATAAAATCATAAACATGTTATACAAAATAAACGTGAAAATTTTGTAGTGCTTATGTATACTTCAGTCCATGTGTCGGAACTACATAATATTTTAGGCTTGGTGAATAACATTAGATGGTATTTATGTTCAAAGAAATGGTGTCCATTGTTAACCCCGAGTTGCGTAGAAAGATTTAACACCGTAAAATCGACATGATATCTTGACAGAATGATTGAGGAGAAGTTGGAGTGTAAAACTCATTCCTCGTTCCGTAAATCCATGGTATTCCAGAGTCGATAAATAACATTCGATGATATTTATGTACAATAAGACAATGATAATACTGAATCCTGAGATGCGCAGATTAATATGGCAATAAACTCTGTATGATATACTGACATGATGAATGTGAAAATTTTGAACGGTAATATGTAAACTTCAAAACACGTACCGGAACTCCGTTATATCTGAGGTTTAACAGACAATATTATGCGATATTTATGAACAAAAAATGAATGCGTTTATTGAGAATACGGAGATGCATAAAGTAATGTAATAATATAAAATCGATGTGATATATTGATATAAATAGTGTAGAATTCTTTGAATAGACATATGTAAATCTCATTCCGAAAAAATCGTAATAATTCAGGCTAAATAAATAATGTTAGATGAGAGTTATGTACAAAAAATTGGTGATCAATGTGAATCCCGCGACGCGAAGAAAAATATAAAATTATTAAGCCGATATTATGTATTGACAGAATGAAAGTGTAAAATTTTGTATGGTCATATGTAAACATGATTCCAGGTAGAGGAAATCCGTACATTTCAGTCCAGATATATAATACACGATGATATTTATGTCAAAAAAGTGGTGATAATTGTGAACGACGTGATGCGCAGAATAACTTAAGGCAATAGAATAGATATGATATATTGAAAGAATGAATCTGTTAAATATTGAATTGTCCCTTGTAAACGCCGAATAGAACCAGATGAACGCAATTTTTCATTGGCGATATATAAAATAAGACGTAATATACATATATATATATATATATATATATATATATATATATATATATATATATATATATATATATATAAATATATTTTAGAAATGATAGAATAGTACAATACCTGATTGAGATAGTAGTTGATACGGCGAATGTCAAGAATTTTAAATTAACATTTATAAGCTGCCTTTTACGAACATGAACTCCGTAATATTTGAGGATCGATAGATAACATGATCATCATCATATAATAAATTATTATGATCACAGTGATCCCGCGTTGCAAAGAATGACGTAAGACCATTGGATGTCAGATCGACGGATAGATACGATATGCTGATACTGTAAAAAATGTAAATTTTCAAGGAGCATAAGTAAACTTAATTCTACGTAAATGGACACGGTAGTATTTCAATGAATAATATTAAGTAGCGTTTAAAAATTAAAGAAAATGTGATCAAAAAGGTCCCCGCGATGAGTAGAATAATATAAGACTATCTGATCGTTATGGTATATTGGTAGAATGAATGTAGGAGAAATAGAATTGGCATATGTAAACAGTCGACGTTAGTGTACTCCATAACACTTCAGATGAGATAGTCAATATTATATGATATTTATGTACATAGAAAAGATGGTCACTGTATTGCCCCTGATGCGTAGAATATTATTAGGCCATAAAGTTGATATGGTACATAACACTATGAATGTGGAGAATTTTGAGCGGTCAAGTTTGAAAATTATTCCGTGTACCAGAAACCATTAGTAATTTAGGATCACTAAACAACATTAGACGACATTAGAAAAAAAATGGAGATCACTACCAATCCCGCGATGCATAGAATAATCTAAGACAATAAAATCTATATGAAATCTGGAATGACTGTTGAAAAATTTGTATGGTTATATGAAAACTTCATTATTCGTACTGGTATTCCGTAACATTATGTTCGTTAGATAATATTAGATGATGTTGCAAACAAAGGAAGTTCTCGGGCATATGGTTAACATCGAAGGACGATAATAGGATTGCAAATATCGAATAATGTTCTTCTGCTTTATGGCTAACATCGACGTACACTCCTCGACCTGATGTTTGACATCGAAAGAAGTTTCTGGGCCTAATGGCTAACATGGAATGAAAGTTCTCGGTCTCATGTCTATCATCAAATATCGCTTCTGGGCTTGATGACATACATCGAATATCGTTATTCGTCCTGATGCCTAACATCGAATGCCATCTCTTGGCATGAGTTCTCACAGCGTATGACGTTTCTCGGCTTGTTGGAAATCATCGAAAGAATCTTTCGGCCTGATTGCTAACATTGAAGATCGCTTTTTATACTGATGGCAAACATCGTAGTACGTCTTTCGTCCTGATGTCTATCACCGTAGAACGCTATGCGGCCTGATGGCTAACATCTTATATCAATATGTATGAATCGCGGCTAGATGGACAACATTGACTTAAGTTATTCGTCATGATGTCTAACGTTTCTCGGACTGATGGCTAAAATCGCAGGACAGCACGTTCTTGGCTGCGAAGGAAGATTCATATCTTGGTGTCTAACATCTAAAGTCGTTTCACTGCCTGATGTCTAAAACCGAACTACGGACCTCGAAAGGATGATTGACACCGATGTACTTTTCTCGACCTGATGGCTAACATTTAAGGAATATTTTCGGTTCGGAAGCTGACATCTAATGTCGTTTCCCTGCCTTAAGCCTTTCATCGCGTATCGTTTCTCGGGCTGACGGCTAACATTAATGTTTGTCTCAGCCTGACGTCCAACATCGAAGTAAGATTCTCGTGCTGATGGCTATACATATAAGTACGTTTCTTGACCTGATTGCTAACATCGAAAGAATATTACCGGCCTGAAGGTCAATATAAAAGTTCGTTTCTCGGCCTGAAATCTATCATCGGAGTTCGTTTCTCGCCTTGAGGGTTAACATCGGATGTCTGACGTATCATATCGAAGTACGTTTCTCGGCTTTATGGCTAGCATCGAACGGAAATACTTGGACTGATGGCTAACAACGAAGCACGTTTCACGGCCTGATGACTAATATTGAAGAATTTCAGCTTGATGGATAACAGCGATGGAAGGTTCACGTCCTGATACGTGTCATCGGAGGTCGATTCTTGGCCTGAGGTCTAATACTGTGTTACTTCCCTAGACCTGATGTCCGATTCTGAAGTACGATTCTCGTCCTGATGTCTAATCGAAGGAATATTCTCTGCTTGCTGGCTATTATTGAAGATCCTTCCTCGGGCTAAAATCTGTCATCAAAAGAAGTTTCAGATTCTGTTGGCTAATACCGAAAGTCGTGCCCCCTTGTCAATATTTTGTTTCTTGGCCTGATGGATAATGTAGAAAGTCGTTTCAATCTCTGGTGTCAAACATCAGAATCAGGTTCTCGACCTATATGGTTAACATCGAAGGAAGTTTCTCGGCCAAATGTCTAACATCGGACGAATTTCCTTGGCTGGTTGCTATCATCGAAGAACGATCCTCGTGCTGATGGCAAACATCGAAGGAATTCTCTCGGCCTTATGCCTGACGGCAACATAGTTCTTCGGACTGATGGGTAACATGAAATGAAGTTTCTTGGCCTAATGGCTAACATCGACGTACATTTCGCGTCCTGATGGCTTACATCGAAAGGTGTTACTCAGCCTGATTGCTATTATCGACGAACGCTTCCAGATTTGAATGATAACATCGAAAATCGTTTCTCGTCCGGATGGCTGACAACCATGTACGTTTATCGCCCTGATGTAGAATGTCAGGACAAGGAAGTTCTATCGATGTTATCCACTATGCCGAGAAATGTACTTCGATTCTAGCCAGCAGTCCGAGAATGGAAACTCGGTATTTGTCATCTGGTCGAGAAGTTTCTTTCCATGTTAAACATCAGGCTAATTAATGTTATTCGATGTTTGGCAGCTGGCCCGGAATAGTACTTCATGTTAGACACCAGGCAGATTAACGTATGTAGCTTTAGACATCTGTTCGGAATGTTCCTTGATGGTAGCCATCAGGCTGATAATCGAACTTCGATGTTAGCCGTCGTTAGAGAATGGAAATTCTATGTTTGACATCAGGCCGAGAGTCACATTTCGATGTTAGTCATCTAGTCAAAAACAGGACCATTGATGTGAGCCATCAAGGAAATGCATTCGATGTTCCACATCCAACCGGGAGACATCAGGAGGAGAAACGACATTCGCTGTAAGCCATCAGATTCAGTAATTCCCGTTGATGTAATTTAATAGGCCGAAAAACATCCTTCACTGTTAGACATCAGGCCGTGAAACGTAAAACGATGTCTGTCGTGAGGCCGTTGATCTTATTTCGATGTAAGCCATGTAAAGCAGAGCTGCAACGTTTGATGTTATCCATCAGGCAGAGAAACGTAATTCATTGTAAGCCATTTTTCCTTGAAGCGTACTGCGCAGTTTGCTATCAGGCCTACGTACTTCCTTCGATGTTGGACAAGTCATGCCGCTTAACGACCTATGATGTTAGCAATCATTCTGAGGAATGTAATTTGATGTTGGCCATTAGACTCTGAAGCGTACATCGATGGTAGGCATCAGTCCATATTTTGGGACCATATAGTCCATATAGGCATCGTATTTTGTTATTAGTAATCAGAACGAGAAACTATCTTTGCTTAGCCATCAGGCCGAAAAACGATGTCAGACGTCTGGCCGTAGAACCACCTTCGATATTAGCCATCAGGCTGAAAACAAATTTCGATGTTTGCCTTTATCCCGTGAAACACACTTCAATGTTATACATCAGGCCATGGATCGTACATGGTTTGTAGCCACAGGGCAGCGAATCGTCATTCGATATTAGTCATTCAAATTGTGAAAAGTCCTCTGATGGTAGACAACAGGCTGTGGAACTTCGCTCGATGAGAGGCGTCAGTAGGAGAGACGTCGTTCCGTCTCGATCAGCCGATATACGAAACTTCGATCTTAGCAGCCCGAGAATGGACTTCTGGTGTTAGACATCAGATCCGGAAACGAACATAAATGTTAGCAATCAGGTCGATACAATCAAACAGAGGAACGAAATTCGATGTCAAATATCAGGCCGAAACGAAACCTTCTATGTTGGCTACAGGCCGATGATCTATCTTCGGTGACAGCCATTAGCTGAGAAGCATACTTTTATGCTAGCTATCTGACGACGAACGAAAGTCGATGTTAACTATCAGGCCGCTGAACATTCTCCAATGTTAGATATCAGGCCGAGAAACGTACTGCGCTGTTAGCCATGAGGCCGAGGAACGTAATACGATGTTAACCATTAGGCAGAAAAGCAAACTTCAATGTTTCCATGAGGCCAAGGAACGTACTTCATTGTGAGCCGTCATTTCGTGATGCGTATTACGAAGTTTGCCATCAGGCTTACATAATCCCTTTTATTTCAGCCATCAGGCTGACTAATTATCTTCGATGTTAGACATCAGAACGAGAGACGCCACTCAATGTTAGCAATCAGGATGGAAAATGTATTACGATTTTAACAATTAGGTAGAGGAACTACCTTAGATGTTAGACACCAGGCCGTGAAACGTTTTTCGATGATAGTTATCACGCCGTGTATCTTCCTTCGATTTTAACCAACAGGCAGCGATCCTCCCTTTTTCAAAATCAGGCTAAGGAACGAAATTCGATGTTAGATATGATGTAGACTAACTTCGTACAATGATTGATATCAGGCCGAGAATTTCTTTTCTCCGTTGTCAGCTATCAAGCCGAGGAACGAACTTCGATGTTAGCAATCTGGCCGCTATAGTATTTCGATGTTGGCGATCATGCTAATGTACGTACTTATTATACGTCAGGCCGTTTAATGACCATCTACTTTGGACGTCAATACGAGGTTCTGCCTTAGATGTTTTCCATCAGGACGAAAAACATACTTTAATGTTAGCTAGCAGGCAGAGAAGCGTACTTCGATGTTATACTTCAGGCGCAAAGTCCATCTTCACGGAAAACATAATTCAAATTCAGATATTAGGCTGAAAATATTCCTTCGATTGTAGTCATCAGACTGAAGAATGTCTTCGATTTCGTATAAGGTTGAGAATCCAGCTTCGATACTAGACATCAGTCCGGAAAGACACAGTCGATATTAACCATCAAGTCCAGAAACTTTCTTCGATTTTAGCCACCAGGCGAAGAAACGTAATGCGATGAAGACATCAGTCTGAGAAACGACGTTCGATGTAAGACATCAGGTCGACGAACGATTTTCGATGTTACGCTTCAGGACTCGAAACTTCTTTCCATCTGTGCCATCAGGACCTTGAAGGCACCTTAATAATGCTTTCTGGCCGAAAAACGTATTTTGATGTTAGACATCACGCCGAGAGACGAACACATATTTTCCATCAGGACGAGGAACGACATTAAATGTTCCCCGTCCGGCGAGAAAACTATATTCGATGTTAGTCATCTTGCCGAGAAAAGCCCACCGATGTTAGTGATCAGAACCGGAAACATCTGTCGATGTTAGCCATGAGGCCGTGGTACGTCCTTCGATGTCAGGCATTACGGGAATAAACTATTTTTGATGTTAGACATACACTTGAACATCTAGAATTTATTGCCATTAGGCCAAGAAACGTCCTTCGATTTTAGCCGTACAGATGAGAGGCGATCATTTCATTATAGCCATCTGGTCGAGGCACGTCAATTGATCTTGGTCATCAGGCTGAGAAGTGACCATTCGAATACAATTTTCAGACCGTGGAACGATGTCGGATGATAGCCATAATGTTGAGAAGCATTATTTCGATTATTGCTATCAGACTGCGAAGTGTCATTGGATGTTGGCCTTTCGGCTTAGAAGAGATCATTCGTTCATAGCCAACAGGCCGAGGAGCGTACTTCGATGTTGGCTGCTCGCATGAGAAGCGATAATAAGGTTATAGACATAAGGCCGCGGTACATCCTTCGATAGCCGGCTGTGATGATATAATTTGATTATCGCCATCAGTCCCAGAAGCTTCCTTTGATGTTATCCCTTCGGCTGAAAAGCGATAATTCGATATACACATCAGAACGAGAAACGTCATTCCGTGTTACCGATCAAGCTAACAATCGAACACTCGATTATAGTCGTCAGAACAAGGAACGAGCTTCGATGTTAGCTGCTCGGTTTAGGAACGATTTTCCGTTATAGCCGACTGGCCCAAGAAACTCCTTCCATTTTAGTCGTTTGGTTGAGCAGAAAGAATTCGCATATAGCCATGAGGCAGAGACGTCTTTCCATGTTAGCTATCAGGCTGAGAAGTAATCATTCGTTTATTGGAATAAGGACGTCAAATGTCATTTGATCTTAGGCTGAGAAGTGATCATTCGATTATAGCGACCAAGCCGAGGAACTTCCTTCGATGTTATCCACCAAGCTGAGTTACGATAATTAGTTTATTCCCAACAGGTGGTACGCAGTCATTCGATATCAGCCATTCGTCTAAGAAGTTATAATTTGGTTATATCTATGATGACGAGGAACGACATTCGGTGATAACCGTTTTAATGAGAATCGATGATTCTACTATAGCCATCAGGCCGAAAAGCGCACTTCGATGTTAGCAGTTCGTCACACAAGCAATATTTCGGTTATAGCTATACGCCCCAGAAACGTCCTTTGAGCCATCAGGCCGCGGAACGTACTTTGATGTTAGCCATCAAGCCGAGAAATGTATTTCAGTGTTAGTCACCAGCCCGAGAAAAGAACATCGATATTGTGCATCAGGCCAATAAACGTCCTTCGATGTTAAACATCGGGCTGGGAAAAGTATTTCGATCTTAACAATCAGGCCGAGAAACGCACTTCGATGTTAACAGTCAGCGCGATAAACGACTTTCTATGTTAGCCATCATGTCGAGAAGCTACCTTCGTTTTTAGAAATCAGGACGAGAATCGACTTTCGATGTTAGCCATCAGGACAAGGAAATTCCTTAGATGTTGAGAATCACCACAATGCAGGCAAAATTAATTCGATGCTAGTCATTATGCCAAGAGACGTACTTTGATGTTAGCCATCAGGCCGAGAAATGTACTTCGATTTTACACATTAGGCCGAGGAACGGACTTCGATGTTAACCATCATGTCGAGATACTTCCTTTCATGTTAGCAGTCAGGCAGAGGAACGTAGTTCGATGTTTGGCATCTGGCCGGGAAATATACTTCAATGTCAGATATCTGGCCGAAAATCATCCATCAACACTTGCCATTTGTCCGAGAATCTTTCTCCGATGTTAGCCATCAGCCTATGTATCGAATTTCGATGTTAGCCATCAGGTAGAGAAACAAGCTTCGATTCAAAAATCAGGACGGGTATCTTCCTTCGATGTTAGCATCTAGGACGAGGAACGAAATTCGATGTCAGCCATCAGGCAATAATATTAGATGATATTTATTTGCAAAAGAATAGTGTTCATTGTGAACCTCGCGTTACGTGGAATAATATGCGACCTTGAGATCGATATGATATAATGACAGAATGAATGTCGAAATTTTTCAGTTACGTAAGCCCAAAATCGAACCGGAGGACCGTAATACTGTCGGCCAACAAAGAACATTAGATAGATTTATTTAGATAGGAATTGTGCTAATTGCAAAACACGCGATGCATGGATCAGTACAATGACATCAGATATATATGATATATATATGAATGAATTTCGCCGAATTGGAATATTCGTACATTAGCCCAGAACAGTTCAGGAAGACCGTAAAACTTCATGGTGGATAAATGAAGTTAGATGATATTTATGTACACAAAAATGGTGTTGATTTGGAACCCCGCGATTCGTATAATAATCTCAGACAATCAGATTAATATGATATTGATATTAATATGATGTTAATATTATATTGACAGAACGAATGTCAAAAATTTTGAACAGTAATTTATAAGCTTTGAAATGTACCGGAAGAACGTAATAGTCCGAGGTAGATAAAGAATATTATATGTTATTCATGTACGACAATATTGTACATTGTGATCCCCGCGATGCGTAGAATAATGTAAAACAACAAAGTCAATATGATATTAACAAAAATGATGCTGGATTGCCATATGTAAACATAACTCCACGTATCGGATTTACGAAATGTTACTGGCTCGATGAACAATATCAGATGATATTTAAGCACAATTAAGCGGTGTTTATTGTGAACGATACGTAGACTAATATACGACAATAAGAGCGATATAATATATTCTCAGAATGATTGGGGAACGTTTTGAACGGTTATGTATATTTCATTACATGTACCGGAACTCCGAAAATTTTCAGGTACGATAAATAATTTTAGATGATACTTAAACAATAGTACAAAAAATGGGGTTAATTGAGATCCCCGCGAAGCGTAGAATAATATAAGATCAAAAATCGATTCGATGCACTGACAGAATGAATGTAGATTATTTTTAAGTGTAATATGTTTGCCACATTCCACGTACTGGAACTCCGTAAAATTTCAGACTAGATAAATGACAATAAATGATGTTCATGAAAAAGAATGTTGCACATTGTGAATCCTGTTGCGTAGAACAATATAAGACAATAAATTCGGTTTGATATATAGGCAGAATGAATGTGCAATACTTTGAATGGACATATATAAACCTAATTTCACGTACCGGAAGTCCGTATTAAATCAATACGCTTAAAATATGTTAAATGATATCTATGTACAAAAAAAGTGTCATCATTATGAGTCCCACGAAGCATACAATATTAAAAGATCATAAAGTCTATATGATAAATTAACAGAGTGAATGTTGAAAATACTGATGGGATTTTTGTCAACCATATTCCACGTACCAGAACATCGCAAAACATCAGTCTGGATAAATAATATTTGATGATTTTTATGGACACAAGAATTGTATTCATGCGAACTCCGCGATGCGTAGATTAATATTAGACCATAAAATGGATATAATATATTGACAAAATCAATGTGGAAAATTTGAGGAGTCATATGTAAAACTAATACCACGCAATAGAACTCCGTATTTGTACAGGCTCGATAAACAATATTAGGTGACATTTATTCACCAGCGATGTGTAGAATATTGTAGGACCATAAAATCTATATGACACTGACAGACTGAGTGTGGAAGATTTTGAACTGTCATATGTAAACCTCATTCCAATTAGAAGAACTCCGTACAATTTCAGGTTCGATAACAAATACGAGATGACATGTATGTACAGGAAAATGATGTTCAGTGCGAATCACGCGATGCGTGCATAATAATATAAGAACATAAAATTGAAATGACTTTCACAAAAACATTGTGAAAATTTTGAAGTGTCTTACATAAATTACATTCCACGTAACCGAACACCGTAATATCTCAGGCACGATATATTACTAGATGATATTTATGTCCAAAAAATGGTGTTCATTGTAAACCCAGC
>NIPQ01121064.1:0-12934 GCA_002806875.1 Lepidotrigona ventralis hoosana
TCGAGTATATATATATATATATATATATATATATATATATATATATATACTAGGTGGTATAATAGTTAATAGAGAGATTTAACGGGTTTAACACATCATCCCTAGTATCCATGTAATCAGTGTTGGCAGTTACACGCGTAAACTTTGACCATTAGAGAACGGAGATAACCGTTCGATTTTGAAATGGTAATGCAGAGTTCGTTATCCGAAACAATAAAAATGCAAATCGTTTTCGACAAATGAATTTTCGAGGTGGGAGAAGCGAAAAAAAGATCAAAGTATGTGATAACGGGAACGGAAAATCAATCGGGATTGAATGTAAATATTTATTAAGGGAAATGGACTCGAGCAAATATATTCAGAACAAAAGCAAGTGTTTGTACCGTATCGTTTCGACTTTTCGGACAATTGACTATTGTTAAAAAGATTTACAGCCAGTAAAGTAGCAAAAACCTACCTTTGAATTGAGAAACAATATATATGCACTATTGTACAATAAGACGAATGTGAATAAAGCTTGTAATTAGAGAAGAATTTCATGGTGAAGCGTATGTAATATAAGCATAATCGCCAGTGGTGAGATTTATTGTAGCCAGAAAGCCAGAAAGCCATTGTTAATATTTCATTAATTCGAGTAATCGCTGTTGCAATGTTCTAACGAAATTTGCGTTTCGTTATCACTTTTCGTTTCGATGCAAGTTGCGAGCTTCATTATAACTTTACAATCCTCAAATTTGTTTATTATCCCCGGCGAGTGTTGGACAGTTTGTACTTTTGTCAATTATAAACTTCTATACATGTATATCCTTACTGTATCATTATTAAAAGCATAATTACGCGTCTATGTATGTGAAACTGTATGCTCCGAAATTAAACTGCAAACTGTGGAAGTAGTTTGAATCAGTAGTTTCGAGAACACGTGTAATTTCCATAATAATGAAATATCGAAAATTCGTTACTTGAGGAAAAAGACAAGTTCCGTTATTAAACTTTTCGAATAATGTATATTTTTTAACGATATTCGTGCTACTTCTACGCTGGTATATTATTATACTGGCCAGAAACACAAACGTGACGAATGACATATTAGCAAACATTAATTTACAGCAAATCGATACGTATGACAATATTCATTTTTTCTCTTTCTTTAAATCAAAACGCAATATTCGCAGCTGTTCAAAGGCGCATAGTTGCACTCGAGTAAAGTGGCCGCTATTATTCTTTTGTAACTGTAATTAAGCATTCGCCATATTCGCATATAAAGTATACAGGTTAGAAAGGTGTTACGTCGATTTTAAGTGTTACTTAAAAAATGGAAAAGTAACGCATACACTTATATATACGTATTTACGTTTCGAAGAAATAGGGAGAAGGGAATGATCACGAAATCTAGTCTTTCGAGTTTAATCACCGGCACTCGACTGATTGGCCGATTATCGCGATGATAACGTGGCGATCGCTATTATCGTTTCACCGGTTATCCCGTATCGCTTGGTTGGCATCGGTTCCCGCGTTCGTTCCCGCAAGTCAGTTCAACGGCGGACGCAGTTTGATAACAGAGCACAACTAGCGATTTTGGCATGGTTAGGTCGCAGGTTAGTAGCCACGTAAGTAATGTATTATTCTACCTGTTGCCCGATTGCTTCGCGGCTATAGTACGAGCGAGCAAAGGGCTGCGATCTCGCCACCAGAGACGTAAACACACACGGTGTGACGTAATTTCGTTATTTATTCACCTATCCGCCGTCAGAAAACTTGGTTTGCGAGTAAAGTAGATTTTTTTCCAGCCCCCGACGAAAGAGAACGTCTACGAACGTCGCCGAATTCGAAGAGAACATTCCAAATTTTCTCATCGGTAGAGTTTCTCGCTGCCTAGGGAAACGTACATTCTCTAGGTACAAACTTTCTAAAGTTTGCTATTGCTAATTTCCCACGCGGAGAACAAACAACGAGACAGTCGGACCCGGGGACGTAATTACGGTTATCGAGACACGATCTTCCGGTCATTTTCTTTCCTTTCCTTTCCTTTTAATTCCTTGTGAGATGAAACGAAACGATATTCATTCAAAGAGAATGTCAATGTGCAAAGATGAATCTGAACGAGTCCTTGGACATGAATGCAATTAGCTCAAACTGTGTCGGACGTTAATTACCGCATAATCGGGTTTCAACGTGATTTTACGGGCTACTTGATACTATCTCGTGAAAATAACGATTCATGTCTAGATTAAAGTCAAAATCACGGTTTCGCAGTGCATGCATCACCAACATCGTTAAATTAATAACCCCGTTAGGTTAAATAACAAGTTCGAGAGATTCTTACTCTCGTGAAATTGAACTGCGTGAGTTTCGATAATATCGCCAAGTTTCCTAACCTGAGAAAAACTTTATCTTTGAAACTCTGGTTTCGGCGGTTATCGACGTCGACTATTTTTGCAATGATTTTCCAGCAGCGAAGAAGCAACAGAGAGAATAAGAGATAAAGTTGTCGAAACTATTTGGCGGAAAGGAGGGAAGGAAATGGAAAGGAAGGCGTTTAGTAGGAAGTAGGGATAAGCGCTCGTGCTTTCACGAAGGAAGCCGCGCAAAGGGAAATAGCTGCGGCCTCTGCGGTTAAACGCCTTTGCATAGCATATTTATCAACCCCTATGGCCGGCGTAGGCGGGTGTAGAAATTTCTTGCAACATTAACTCATATCTCGTACGGCTATTCATCATACCGAGTAAGTAGAGCTTGTTCGTGTAATTCTACCTACCTAGCAGACCGTATGAAACGTAGTTTCACGCGGTCTGCTTTTTTCCCCAAGTTAATCACAGTGGCGACGAGTCGTCGTTCGAAAAGTTGAATAATTCGGCGCATGAAAAACAGCTACACCGTACCGACCACGATTACAAACTTGAGACGAACGTCGACGTCTACGTCGGAATTGATTCGAATCGTCTAGATACGTGCGAGATGCCGAGAAAAGAAATCGTCTCTTTCGATCGGCCGTTAACGTGCGACGTGGCCATTCGAAAAGCCGTTAACGGTGATCGACTGAACGGGTAATCCGGTGGCCGTGTTTCCTGCTTGAGAGAGGATCGATAGAGACGATGGAGACGAGAATCGAAATTGTAACGGCCTAGAGAATAATCGAGGACGAAAGCCCTAATAGTCGATAGCCGCGTAATAGCGGTGAACCGGCCAATATCAAGTTATGCCGCGTAGGGAATAGGATGATATCAAATAGTAACTACTATACATCGCACGGTGTCACGCCGTTCAGTTATCGTTAACGAAGATTCACCGACAATCGATCGTTCGATTAAACGTCTCGTTTCGGCTGGTTTTATTCTTGGAAATTTCAATTTAATTCACCCGGTTGGATTGGTCGCGAGCTAGCAACGAAGCATGTTACTTTCCTTTCAAAGTTAGTTACTCTCTTCGCGACACATGCATGCACGTATATCGTTGATCGTGGGTAATGTAACGTAATGTAATAGTCGACCAACTACTGAAACCAGAATCGAACAAACTTGGGTAATTTATGTATGCCACGTGTCATCTCAGGTACGCTTTCAGATAACGATTACAGTTTTGTTACTGCTAAAATGAGAACACTGTACAATCGACGAAATTTGAATCGACGCATTATTACAATCGGTAGATGAGTATCCGTTGTATTTCAATTTCGTCAAATCTGTTTTTGGTCAGCTAAAACGTAATCTCGTATAAATCCCATTTTTTACTTGGACTTGGCAAGTGTTAGTGAAACGAAACGAGAAATATTTCTTGGAAAAGCACTCGCGTTTCATTTTCCTGATAGATAAACCGCACCCAGCTTTCTCAACTTTTATCGATTCTTCAGCCGGTTTTCTTCTCGAGATGTGCTTGCGAGAATATTCTTCCGCGATCGCGAACAACATAATTGTTCCATCGCGCTAAAAGAAAATTTAAAGAAAATTTGGATCAACCGCAGAGCAGTTTCGTTTTGCATGCACCGATCGAACCGTGATATCAGTTCTCCAATACCAATGTAGACTTTAATTATCATCTGCGGTGGAATTAGTATCAGTATTAGGATCGCGATAATTAATTGAATCTCTTTATTAACTCTTATACGTCAGACATTTAACGGGTATAAAAATTTCTCAATTTCCATGGAATATCGGATGAGAATGTCACACAGAGTATATGTGTATATATATTAATTATATCTACTGTTTAAGCTTCCTGCGTGATTTTATAAAATACGTAAACCAAAATCACCGTGAAAATCACGAAAAAAGAAAATATTTTCCAGTGTTGTCGTAATGATAAATAAATTGGATTCGTATGACGCGGTGTACGCATAAAAATTTCCATTAAAAAGAAAGAAAGAAAAAAAACAACCCAGTGGAAACGTACTGTGGCAACATGACCGTGGAAGTTGTACTACTCATGTTATAATTCCCATTTCCAGCAGCTGCGTTTGAAAAATTAAGGGCCATCGCGCAACACGCGATTGTGAAAAAAATCGCGCTTCCCTCACACTTCTTCATTTCCAGTTTAGTTCCATTTACATTTATGCATCGCTGCGTGAAATAGCTGCGGCCTAGAGAAACCTAACATGACAGCGTCCACGTACACAAGAAACAAAAAAAAACTATTTCTGGAAAACTACCTCGCTCGATTGCAAAGAGGCAGAAGTACAAAAAGAAAAGTTCCATTCACTTCGATTTCAAATTCAATTATTTAATAGTTGTGGAGCGCTTTATGCCATAAGCTACGCACAGTTTCATTCTTTCCTTTTCTCTTTTGCAAGAGTTTTGAGAAAAATTTAGCAAAAGAATGGATCGCATTGAAATACAAACAAAGTGAGTAAGAGTTTCATTACGAAATATGCGCTGCTGGATAAAAGTTATCGTTTCCTCGGGCGTTCTGCTGAGCTTGAGACTCATCCACGCAAGAGTTCGTAATGGATGATAATGGGGGGAAAATGAGCTTGTCGATTCGTATACCATTTTCGTATTTCTCGTGCGTTATTGATCCGTACGCATATACAATCTGCTATAACATATATAATACGCATACGAATTAAAGAGAAACGCGATCCAGCGTAATCGCGATACGTATTTTTCGAAATGTAAATATTGCAAAACAAATGAACTCGTCGCACACTATATGACTATATGTATTTTTAGTGCGTACGAGTTCGAATTCAGCATATGGTTGAAATTGATTTTTTCACCGACACAAGTGTTGGCGAGGCGATAGAAAAGGGAAGAAATATCGGTCTCGTTGGAGCAATAATAAAGTGGCCTGTCAGTGATAATAAGGTCACCGGATAGAATGCAAATACAGGGGAGGTTCGCTTTAGACAAGTCGGTGAAAAGGTTGAACGATTTGCTTAAACGGTGCTATTGTAGACTCGAGTTAAACTCCAGCCAGCCTTGCTCGCTCTTCGTGTCTTTGGCGTGTGTCAGCGTGCACTTTTGTCCTCTCATTTCGCCTCTTGCTTCTTCGCACTTTCTTGCAACAGCCGTTTACGCCATTTGTCATCCGGTCGGATGACACTACGCATCCCTCGGTTAAACAGGGCAGACCGAAGGTTCTTGAATTTTCGCGTCGCGTCGCGTCGCGTCACAAATTAAACACAAATTGAAATTCAACTATGCCGCCATCCTTGTATTTTCAATATTTAATTTTCAAACCTCGATCGTGTAGGAAATGAAAGGAGAGGCAGCGACGAAGACGAATATTGAGAAAAGATTCTCGGTTCTAAATGACACGGGAAGTTTATTGAAAAAGAAATTGCGAATAAGACAAACGTAAGTCGATCGAAGAAAATGCTTGTCTACTTACATTTTTCATGCAAATTCATGGTACGGCTTGTACGGCCATCCTCCGTACGATATCGTACTTTAATTTTAACGCATTATCGCATTAATGGTAACAGCGTGTATTAAGTGGAAATTGCATTGCGGAGCACCCTGCAATAAAGTGGCTGGTGGAATTTCGCGCGTTCCAAAGTAAATAATGCATAGGGATAGGGATAGGGATAGGGATAGGGTTAGGGATAGGGTGGAAGGTCTGAAGGGATAATAGCAGGAAGGATAATAGGGAGGAAGGTCTGAAGGTTCTGGTAGCCGAAGCTTTCGTACCCGAGGGATTCTTCTTGGTAAGTAAACTCGATTGTCCGCGAGTGGCGGCGAGGGGATGATGGTGTGGTATTGCGCGGAAACCAGCTAGCCGCATCGTGCATACGTGTAGATACGTATGGATACGTATGGATAGGTGGCAGAGTGGAGAGACGTAGCGACGATTCCGTTCCGTCGTTGGGATTGAGCTAATTTATGCGCGGGTAAATCGGTCAGCTTCGGTTGGATGAAACACGTTATACACGAGATATATATATATATATATATATATATATATATATATATATATATATTACGTGCACGTTTAAGTAAAGTGTAGTATCTGTTATGTAAATCGTCCGAATGAAATGTGCAAGGTTCACGCGTGCGGTATCTCCGTCTCGTTCGGCGTACCGGTGAAAATTATAGGCCGCAGCCACGATCGAGTCGCTCGCCAGTCGATCCATCCAATGCAATGTAATGTTCTGCGAAACATTCCTGCAGAAACTGCCACCCACCCAGCCTGGGCTGGAAGATTTGTCGCAGATGGTGGCGCGCCTGTGTCTTCCTTGGCTGACCTCCACCACGAGTTAGGCCAACGACAGGTTCACTTGCCGCGCTACGCCGCCACCGATTTAGCTTCCCTCCAGGGTCGAGTTCGCCAGGGTTCTGTCGCGTTCATAAATCCTCCGCAACTTTAAAAATCTCTGATTTACAGTGAGAGCGCGAGCTCTGAACGCCACGTCGTGCCATTACTTGTCGTCAGACTCGTAGCAAGAAATTACTTTCTGCTATGTTCCAAGAAATAGCATGATTCTTTAATCGCGTGTACAAGCATGGAAGCATGATTGCCTTGACGTGAACTTACACATTGTCGAAGAGCATTAGATACTTTTTCACCTATTTTTTTATTTCTTTTTTAGCCTTTTTTCTTTTTTGGTTTGGTTCTTGATAGGCGATCGATTGCAAGCCATCGTAGGATCAACAAGAAAATTGGAAGGAAAGAAAGAAGAGTGGCCGATCGTGACGGTCGCGCGGTGAAACTGACAGAGTGGAGGAAACTGGTAACGTAAAGGGATGGTCGTCCGAGAAGATAGAAATGAGTTTTCGGGCAAGAGAAATAAACCTTACACGATCGGCTGTCACGATCGATCACATAATACTTGGTTTCTCGCGTTGGTACATACGTAAGTACATAGAGTCGAGCCGAGTCGCGCCTGTACTACGAGTACCTCTTTGGAATCCACTCTCTCTCTCTCTCTCTCTCTCTCTCTTTCTCTCTCTCTCTCTAGAATATCGATTCTCTCTTTATGAGAAACCATAAAAATCTATATCTATGGTTCGTGTCGACGCGACGACTTTTTATGTGTTTGGTACTTATCCAGCTCGAGTGAGAATTTTTATTGACAGCGACAAGTTTCAGTGCGTGTGAATTATGTTCTTATTTTATTAGCATTGACGTTAATCGCCGAGCAGAGGTAAGAAATAATCAAAATAAAACGATGGAAAAATCGTGAAAGCCGCGTCGACCGACTTTGCGACGTTGATATTCTACGATTGTAAAAAAAAAAAATCAAAATTGACTGAAAGAGACGAAGCGTCCGAAAAATGTTGGAGAAATGTTACACAGGCACGTGTGTAAATTCGTCTGATCTCTCGTTTGATTTTCTGAAATCTCGCGGAAAAACAACGAGCCAATGCCAAACAACCGCGCAGTATGTCGCGGAACAGACGCATATGTAGTTATGGCACAAAACAAGATTGAAAACAAGGTCGTATAGGGTAATGTTTATATGAACTTTTTCTGTTATTTTTATATCCGTGATATACCCCTGTTCTACTTTGCGTGTACAACGAGACACCCTATCTGATTTCTCTAGTCTTCTCTACTTGATTATCAAGCTCAGCGCATTTATTTATTTCGATAAATTGCGTTTAGATCAAGCCACGCTGCTTTAGCTTCTATTATATTATTATATTATTCTCCTGCAATTGTTATGGATTTGCGGCAAAGCGAGGACGACTCTGAAATTGACAGGTATTCCCTCGTTAATTCCTTAAAGAAGTTGCCGTAATTACGTGCCAAAGCTTCGCTATTAACGAGTACCCCGACAGCTGGAAATTAGAGCGGATAATGCAATTTAGTCACGTAGGTTGGCAGATATCCGTGAAAAATGTCGATTTCATGGCTAACCTTACAATTAGTCAGATATCTATCTATCCACGACTTCTCTTTGCAACGAGAAACCGCACGAGAGAAACGAGAATACGAAAACGAGTGATACGTTTTTTAACAAAAGCCACGTTTGCATTTACGCTTGCATTTGAAATTGTAAATAACTTTTCAAGCCGAATATGTTTATAACTGAATTGTAAGTGAACGTTTCAGCCTTCATAGTTTTGTAACTGCGATGTATTGTTATATCCCTGAGAGAAATGATCTTTCCAAATATACGCGATGAAACATCCTGTTTTGTAATAACAGACATTGAAGACGGAAGAACGACACGATCCACATGTTTGTATGTGAATTTTCCAACCAAACTTATAATAATAGATTAATATAATTTTATATTATTATAAAATTTTTATAATTATTACTTATAATTTTCCAGATTATCCACACATGGGATGATAATCTATTCTACCCGTTTGGTTTATTTTTTCATCGTGAAATGAATATATGTTACGCGGAACTTTCATATTCTACTCTTTCGCTCTGCTACTCTAGTTAGTAAAAGCTCTGGCATTTTTCGGCGAAGCTAAATGAATCGGACAGAAACGCGCGAGCCGTAAAAACGAGAATACTTGATGTTACAGTTTCGTCGAAAGACGTGGATTCGAAATTATTACGTTTGGTACGATGTACACAATTGTACGATTCGACAGTTTCATTACTATAGGAATCTATATAGCCGTTCGCGTAAAAATATACAAAAAAAAAAAAAAAAAAAAAAAAAAAAAANAACAAACTGGGAACAAACAGAGCATGATTAATTATTATACCGTATGGAATTTATTGGAACGTCGAATTTGTGAAAAAAAATCATCGACGTTGGCACAATTTTTTTCCGATTCGTATCAAATGCGCGAAATGACGTCGAAAAATGTTACATTCTGCCTATTCGTACTTTGTATATCGTTCAACTGACGCGTATGCAAGCAACGAGAAGTGAAAAAAAAATTTCTGAACGCGTCGATGCAAAAGCTCTCACGTATCACGTTCACTGTCACGTTTATAAATGTTATTTTATTCGAATCGTCCAAATATTTACGGATGATACTGTGTTTATAGCTGGATCCCTTTCAATAGAATATTCGTGAATAAATGATTGACTTTCGTTTTCCTGCTGGTCAGCTATTCCTGTTTGCTTCCACATTTGTTTTATAGAATTCTTGAATACCCGTGCGACTTGCAAACTCGGCTCCGAGTTCTTTTCGTTCGGACAAGTTGCCAGGAATTTCAGTTATAAGCTTGCGTCAGTTTCGCAGTAAGCCGAAGTCCAACGGCTATAATTCGGCATCGTAAGGATATAGTAGGATAGGTTAGGTTAGGTTTAGGTTAAGTTAGGTCTAGGTTAGGTTTAAGTTAGGTTTAGGTTACTTACGAAATTTCTTGCCTTGAAAAAAGCGAGAAACGACAAATGGAACATGGCGCAAATTTCAAATACGTAAGGGACGTTGTTGTGTCATTAAATTAATTCGTGTAATGATGTTACGTTCAGCAACGTGACGAACAAATAGCGAGCAAAAACGAGTTGGGAATATTAAGTAATGTCGTTTTTTGATACCGTACAAAATTTTTTTATTTTATTCAAGAGTCAATAGAGTCAATTTAATCTATAATATAATTTAACAGTGAGCACACTAAATGTCAATATAGGATAACATTCAACTAGGTTATGTTGTAACAAGTTAAATTATTGTCACTAGGTTAGATTCAGGTGGCAACGTTTATCAAATTTGAAGGAAACGACGTTACTTGTGGGGTGGCCGTTAAATAGAATCTTGAAACTTTAAGCGAACACGTGAATGAGGATATACGTCAAGCGAGATTATTGCTTTCCACGAGTTTCTTTCGACAATGGCATTTTCTTTTCTGTAATTTCCGAGACTCGATATACTTTCAGCGTCGTGTAATTAGTTATTGAACCGAGCGCTACGTTCAACTACGTTCTACCGACTATTTGCTCTTGATGATTGTTCAGTTGTACGCCCCAGATCCACCGGCGCGATATTCATTTCGCCCCGATGAATTCTCTAAAAGATAGAGTACGTGTTCTGTGCTGCTTTCTCTCCTCCAGTCGTCCAGCCTTTCGCCAGAATCGAGCAAGAGTAAGAGGATATATCTACAAAGTGCAGAGAGCGGCGAGGTCCTCTGTGTTCCAAGTGATCTCCAAGATCTTGGCCCTAGTGGTACTTTTACGTGCGCTCTGACCCCGACTTTATCGTTTCACACATAAACCCCGTGTTCCATCGGCACGAACAAAAAACACGTACGTGTGTGTGTGTACGTATGTGAATTCAGAATCCTATGGGTCGAAATCTTGTTAGTTCTTGTCCCCGAGCGGTTAATTACCTACTACTGGCATTGGTACGTTTACATACGTACGTACGTACGTTTCGTCTGATACGTTTCGTTGTATTTCTGTAGTCAGGAGCAAAGCTCATCTATAATTGCTTTCGTCGTTCGTTGATTCGATTCTTTGCCTTCAAATATTTGCTTTCACTTGCCATTTCATGTTTTCTTCTCTCTTTGCTTTTTGAATTGAATTTCGTGAATGTCGTACGCCAAACGATCCATCGATTTCATTCGAATCATTTTGCAAACGACTACTACTCGTTTGCCTCTATCTTTACGGTATGCATGTATGTAAAATTATGTAGGAAATATGTATGAAATTTATTGGAGATTTACGTTTCCCTGTAAAGCTAACGTGCGTGCTTCCGTCTGCTGATTTCAGGTCCCAACAAAGAAATATCGAGAGGCCAGGCCAAACTAATCACCCGTAACTAGCCAGCGTGCACATTATGACAACTCCTCCGCACCGTCTCAAGTCGTAGAACTTGATCGAGAGAACGAGGCGTGCTTCGAGGAAAAAGACAGACGAGAAGGAGTGACATCACGAATTTTCGCCAAGATCGACAATCGCCTGTCCACCTAATCCATTAACACCTAATCCATATCGCATCGCGGCGATATCTGCATTCGGCAAAACTAGCATCCGAAGGGTTAATTTAGACACTGCACTCCTCTAAAGAGAGGAAACAACGTGGTTGTACGCGAGAAAGGGTGAGCACGTAATTACGTCGAAAAATTCCATTTTCTCCGCGCCCCAATTTCTCGGAGGAAGTCATTCTGTTCGTAATGAAAATTAAAAATGGTTTACCTTTTACCGAGGCAGTTACATACCGGCCAACTGCAATCTCGTACCTACCTTTAAATCAAATTATCCTCCTTCCATTTATTACGATATTTTTCCAAGTATATTTACTTGGCGTCCGCGTCCGCGTCTGAAACTTATTATTAATTAATAATTGACGAATCGACAGCTTCGATCGAAATTCGAACAATTCGGGACGAAGCTGTGACAGAGCTTGCGACAAACTTGGTTGAGCATTTCAATTGCGTTGTTTCAATTTATCACGTATTTGTTGAAAATTGAAATTAACAGAGGAACGCAATGTGACGGTAATCTCACGAGGTTTCGTACCATATTCTTTGACGAATTGAATTTCATTTGTCCACGCAGATGACTATCCAACGAAGAAAAGTAATATTTATTTAAGAGCCGCGTCTCTTCGTGGCTGTTGAAATTATTAAATTTCTTGGACAATCTATATACCACGCTAATCAATGTAATATGTCAGACATAGACTCGGGTCTGGATAATTAAATGCTAGCTAAGCTGAACGCATTACTACGTGAAATTACTACAGATATTTGCGGATATTTCCTTGTTGAAGGAACGCGTTCAAAGCACGAAATGCAATTATTAGAAGCCGGTGAAAACAAAAATTGAATAGGAAGAGCTGTTTTCGAGGAGATTGATAGAAATTCGATTCGCCGAGCGAATTCGACGGATGTCGAGAAGAGATACGTGCGTGGAAAGAGCCGTTTTAAATCGTAATCCTCATAAATTCCCCGACTATTCTCCACGAATTCCGAGAATGTATCGGGTCGAGTATACTGCAGAGTATACGGAAAAGCAAGAACACTCGCTGACATCGGACGCCTCGATACGCGATCGATCGATCTCACGATCAAATGCATAGCAATAGCTATAACCGAATAACATCTACGGAATATCTCTGCATTTTCAATTTTCTCGCGTTTTTACTTCTCAGTTTTATCACTCTCATCATTCTCATTCTAATTTGAACGTTCGGGTCGTGATTCTTTGCTCGGCACGTTGTGCAAGTTGATATAAATGTAGCTTAGCGGCAAGCTTTTCAGTCTTCGGCGATCCTGTGATAAGATTTAGGTGATAAGCTTTGAAATTTCTCTCGTGTAATAGCTGTGATAGGATGAGAAGGATGAGGATGAGTGAGAGAAAGAGGAAGAGGAAGAGGAAGAGGAAGAAGGAAGAGAGGAAAAGATGGAAAAATTGATTACAGGGCTGGAAGAAGCCAGCGAGTACGGCGCGAGGAGATCGCGGGGCCCTCCTCTGAAAAAAGGGGCTCCGCGCGAGAAGGGGCACGCAAACGTACCCCTGGACCCGTCGTGGTGTTGTCCGCCGGGGGTGGCGGTGGTGGTGGGGGCGGAGGTGGGTGCAGACGCCGTGACTTGGAACGACGCGGAGGTGGCGGTCGGGGAGCTCCCTGTCTTGCCACCA
>NIPQ01121078.1:0-32063 GCA_002806875.1 Lepidotrigona ventralis hoosana
GGAGTCTAAATGTCGGAGCGATTGTCATCGGGATAGAATCGTGTAAAGTCACTTGGAGAGTCACGGATTTTCATTCAATTAACGCGCGCTTTGCTCGTGACACATTTTCGCGCGCCGATATGATTTTTTTTTTAACATTTTCACAGTAAATTACAGTAGAGCCTGATTTATTCGAACGAATATTTCTCGTGTACGAAATTATCCGATGGATAACTTTCGACGTTACATTTCGTTTATTTCAGAGATCAAGGAAATTGTCAATTAGATTCAATATTTGGGGATATATTTCTTCTTTGGTCAATTATGTAAATTTTCAAACACGAACTGTATACTTTTTTGTGCTTCGAATCATCGTTGCGGAAGGCACATCCTCGTTACTTTTATCTTGTATTTCGTAGCGTTCTATTTTCACAGTTTTCGTGCTTTTTAATTATTTCGTACTTTTTTTTTTTAATACACGAATGAATAATGACTAATCTATCGTCATAGAACGACGTCATAATACTCGAAACTGGAAAATGCGTGTGTTACTAGCAAATTTCTGCCTTAGTTATATAATGTTTAGACATAAAAATAATTTGAACGACGAATGTCTAGAGAGAAGAGGAATATTGAAACAAAATCGAAGAAACAAACTTTCGAAGCACTTGAACTATACGTTACTATAACAGAATATCCTTTAGTTCCACTTTAGAAATTTTCACTCAAACAATTCAAAAGTCCACAAATTTAGACAAACAAATCCACTAGAAATCTATCATTTGTTCCGCGATATTGAAATCTCGCTCCAATAAATACAGTTCTACCATAAGCTCAAAGCATTTGATAAATTTCGACAACTCGGTAGAAAGTTTCGCCGTTACAAAACTTGCCAAGCTAGTCCCTCACTTATGTATGTATCCACGAACGTGCGTCCGTTCGTCACTCGGAGGGTGGAAATTTCCTTTTTTTTTTCTTTTTTTTTTTTATTTATTTAGAAAATGGAAACGTTGCGTCGAGCGACGCAATCATAAATTCTCGATCAACGATCGCGTGGTATAAACGCTCGTTAAATTCCCAATGTCGCGTCGAGATTCCTCTCGTGTTTCTTTACTCCCTCCGATATATTGGCCAGCCATCTGTCTCGCGCGTTTCAAACAACTCGTTCGAAACAACTCGCTTTTTCCACTGCATTGTTTCTTGAAAAAAGCTCGATTCGGTCTCGCGTTATTTTCGACCACACACGTCGCATCATTTTTGCATTTCTATGTAAAGCCGACTTGAACGACTCTGTTTCGTTGGACTCGAACTGGGTCACGCGTATACAACTCGACACGTCGTGCTTCTGTATAATTTAAAACGTCGGGTATCAGGTCATTACGCGTGATTTCTTTATCCCGAGCTATGTGCAGCTACACTCTCGCTCAAATGTTTGGAGAATTCTCTAATTGTTGGGTGAAACCAAACCTTGCTCGAAAAATCAGAGCGTTACAATTACATATAATCTTATTTAATTACATATATTTTTAACGTCGATTAAATACATTTAATTACTGTTGCAACAGTAATTAATATCAATAACAGTGTTGCGAATAAAATATTTATTTACTCTTTTACTCGTGACAGTTTTTAGGGATGAAAAGCTTCATCACTCGTTTCGAGATTCTGACGTGCTCCAAACTTCTGGGCGAGAATACACTGTCAGCCACAGGTATTGGTATTTAGAATAAACTGAACATTTTTCACTGCTTGATTGATTGTGAATCATGAGTTGAAAATCACAGTGGCGAAATAAAATTTGTCAAGATATGTTCCAATACTTGTGGCCGACAGTGTAACGAATGTTTAACGTGCTTCTGAATATAAACCAGAATTTTCACAGACAGACAGACAGACAGAGAGAGAAAGAATGCAGCCTGAAATACTGAATCGTAATTATAGTCTCATTTATATCAAACCGCTTGCTAACGATTCTAACGTGCTTCTGAATATAAACCAGAATTTTCACAGACAGACAGACAGACAGAGAGAGAAAGAATGCAGCCTGAAATACTGAATCGTAATTATAGTCTCATTTATATCAAACCGCTTGCTAACGATTCTTCAGTCCTGTTCTCACTCCAACAAGCGAAACAATCTCTTAAACTTGTACAGAACGAAACTTTCGGTATAAAATTGAGATGAAGAGTCGCTCGTATATGATATACGTACGACTATCGTAGCAGGATTAAACAGTCCTGTTCTCACTCCAACAAGCGAAACAATCTCTTAAACTTGTACAGAACGAAACTTTCGGTATAAAATTGAGATGAAGAGTCGCTCGTATATGATATACGTACGACTATCGTAGCAGGATTAACATCCACAACGTTTCCATCAGAGCAACATTGGCAACAATGATCTCAACAATTTGATTGTTCTTCAATCTAGGCCCCCGTGTGAACATTCACCTTCGTTCTCTATGAATTCTATTTCAAACTGCGCTCGTATGTCACCGAGTACTATACACATCGATGCATTTCGCGTGATATTCCATCCGCCGGATGTGCTCGTACATCAACAAGCTTCTAGCTGACTGGAAGTCGATTTAATTGGCGCGAACAATCGGCCAAACGAGTCACTGGTCGAAGGCGTCGCTGGTGCCCGGCCGATCGAACTCCTGCGAGGAGCCAGCTGGTCGATCGGGCACCAGCAGCCATCCTCACGTTCTTACGAACTTGTACACAACGCCGAACACCAGCACGCTCACGAGGACCAACACCAGCGCGGTGACCACCTTTGCGAACGCGTTCAATCCGCTCTCTGTGTGCTGCTGCGGTCTCCTGGTTGGCACGCTCTGCTTCGAGGCGAGACCACGGGCCAGCGCCGGAAATGCCAAGCTCTGCGTGAACGTTAGCTTGTGCAGAGACTCCGACAGCGAGTAAGGACCCACGGAACCACGGGCCGCTGCTCTCAGCAACGCGTACTCCAGGTCCAGGGCGTCGAACATGCTGTACCTGTTGAATCGAACACGCCAGTATTTTTCACAGTATAAAGATCATTTGCGAGAGATCGGTACTCTTGTCGCTGCGTGATGAAACAGAGAAACAGCGATATGAAAGTACTTTGAACAGCTTGATCGATCGCAGAATTAGAGTAAGAGAGACACGAGATGTCTTTTTCTAGTTTTTAGCTCCGATAAAGACGTACGAAGATCTTTTCCTTAGGTCGCTTTTTCTGTCTGTATTTTTATTTTTACTTGTATTTTTTCTATTCCGTCCATCGTACTGGATGCAAAAATACATTCAAGTATGTCTGAATGATGACCTCGAAAATTAGAAAAACTAGCTGATAGTTACTGCAATGATACAAAAAGAAAAAAGAAAAAAATATTTTTTCTATTCCGTCCATCGTACTGGATGCAAAAATACATTCAAGTATGTCTGAATGATGACCTCGAAAATTAGAAAAACTAGCTGATAGTTACTGCAATGATACAAAAAGAAAAAAGAAAAAAGAAAAAATGAACATTAGGAGGATGAGTTATTATGTCACTGTGAATCTCTGTGCAAAGCATGTGAACAGCTACACTATGTTTGATGACTTCATTTAAGTTAGGTACGTCGTTGAAGAAAAAAGAAAAAAGAAAAAATGAACATTAGGAGGATGAGTTATTATGTCACTGTGAATCTCTGTGCAAAGCATGTGAACAGCTACACTATGTTTGATGACTTCATTTAAGTTAGGTACGTCGTTGAAGTTCGAACGTACGTGGAACGTTATACTATGCTTGACGACTTCATTTGTATCATGTCGTCCAAGTTCAAGCGTGAATAATTCCTCAATTTATCAACTGAGAAAAACAAACGAACTTTCGCCGAAGATTATTATACCATATCGGAATAATTTGAATTCTTGTCACTAGAGGATCTGTCTTACTGAGAAACGAGCCAATTAACTGAGGAGAAAAAAAAACAGCCGTTCGCAACGAATTTGATATCGCAGAATTTACTGATAAGGTTCTTTTATGATTACAATTTATATTTTAAAGCCTCGCGTTTAATAACGAAAGGGGTTGGTCAGATCCAGTAGACCGCCTTCCCCTTTAATCAATATCTAGCAAAATTTGAAATTCCAACGAGAATCTCCTTCAACTATTCACCTGCAGGAGAATGAAACCGTCGAACAAAGAGAATTCGCAAAACTACATTTTATATTTTCAAACATCGTCTAAATTTCGCAATCTAGCAAAATTTGAAATTCCAACGAGAATCTCCTTCAACTATTCACCTGCAGGAGAATGAAACCGTCGAACAAAGAGAATTCGCAAAACTACATTTTATATTTTCAAACATCGTCTAAATTTCGCCACTGTCTAATATTTCAGTTTCTAGTTTGGTATTTAGAAAACTAAATATAATTCAGCAACACAAAGCAGCGATTTCTGAAACATTGTGCTGGCGAATTATTATAACGAGAATCACTATACGTATTTTTTTATTTTGAAGGTTTTCCAATATCTAGCATATTGTCTGAATATACCAGCACCATTTAAAAACCTTAACAGCTCTATTCATCAAGCCTCAAAGACACTCGAAACTCGGAGAATCACTATACGTATTTTTTTATTTTGAAGGTTTTCCAATATCTAGCATATTGTCTGAATATACCAGCACCATTTAAAAACCTTAACAGCTCTATTCATCAAGCCTCAAAGACACTCGAAACTCGGAAGAAAGACAAAGTCATGCTTACTGACGAATCGATTCACAATGAAGGTTTCACCCTTGAAAGTTCAGGGTTCGAAGGTGGGAAAAGCGCAACGAAATCCCGACGATATCCGGCTCTGTATGGAAGGAAGCTAAATCGTTCGGACAGCACGCGGCCATGATTAATATCTTCAGATGCATAAATGAAAAGCAGAGCGATAACCGTGCACGTATTTGCTTGGTGCCAGGGTCGCGCCTTGACACGAGTCAAGATCGACGTCAAACCGCTATATCAGCCCGGGGGTTTATTATTTCCAGCTCCATCCGGCCGGTGATTTCACGGATCGGGAACAGGCACATTCAGGGACTCTTCTCCTTTTTATAAGCGAGACCGTGACGCGTCTGGAACGGAGTGATATCAGCTTATCTCGAGATGCAGATCGTTCGAGGAAAGCAGTGAGAAGGTATATATCTCGATAAAATCCGCCAAGCAAATGATATGACGATGAAGAGTTACTTTTGCACGTGAAAGATTCGTTCGAATGTACAGAGTTGCCATTTTATTTCGATGATGAACACAAACGAATCTGACAATGAGGAGTCTCTTTTGTACATGAAATTTTTATTTGGATAGTGAATATAAACGAATCTGGCAGTAAAAGAATGTCTTCCGTACATGTAGAAAGTTTGTTGGGAAATAGAGATTTTATTCTACATAAATATAAAAAGTGAAATATTAGTTTTACTTGGAAAAAAAGTTTGCAATGTACGTAAATAGCAGCCCGCCACTGTAGGTTATGTAAATATCGTCGATGTATATTTGGAAATTCATGGAGGGTAAAATTACGAGATTATGTATATTAATGTCAATGGTATATACATTTCGGACGAAAGGCTAGAGTTATCTACCTCTTTCATCGTGATCTACGGAAGCAGATGTAGTGGTAATAAATTTCAATGGGACATTTTACTGTTTTCGGGTGTGGTATATAGTGCTAAAAGAGCAACGTTAATTAATAGACCTGAGGAATCAATTCATTTGCCTTGAGTTTGAGTTGATCTTTTTTTAATTTCAACGTAGAAGGTTAAACATAAAAATAAGTCTTTCAAGTCATTTCTTTTTTAAGCTTTTTCTTGTTAAAAAGGAAAGATAAGGTACTTCTTTTTTGAACTGACACAACTAATTCTGTATGGAAATAACTATCGCACAGCCTTATCGTCCAAAAATTAATGCATAACTATGAATTTCGAAAACGCATGCATTTGCATGTCATGAATAAATCAAACCTTTAACAAAGCACAGAAGACAAGCGTGGTAGATTAATTATAAACACTGCCCTTGTTCGTATATCATGTATGTTTCAGGAAATAATTCTGCACCTCGAAAATTTACCATCGCGTACACGTATGCAAAGTGTTCGTAAGCAATTTTCCAATTAACACGATATTTATATCTACGCGTTTTGTATGTTATTATACTACAAAAAGTTTTCATGTCAAAATATTTCACACGAATTGAATAGAGATTGCTAATTTTATTTTCAATATTAATAGTACCTTACTTGGTTCGAAGAAACTTGTGTTTGATCGAGAACTGTCGATCACTCGGAATATTGAATATCTAATATTTAATAATTCGTGTCTGCATCACGTTTAAACAAACTCGGTTAGACTCGACTAGTTTCTAGATACTTTCGTACACTTGTCTGATCGAAAATGAATGTACTGCTACTAACTCTCTCTACGTCGAACAATTAAATTCTACACCATGCTTACAACAAACTCAATTAAACTCGATTAGTTTCTAAATACTTTCGAACCAAGGATGTACATATAAGTCTATATAACCTAGGAATTGAACATCGGAATAATTCTATACCATGTTTGAACAAACTCACTCGATTAGGCGGTCTGCATACAGACTTATTATATTACCTGCTGCTGCGTCTCCTGTCTTGCATCTGAGCATTCGCAGAACTGGTCATCGACCGTAAACTGCTGGTAGTTGAACTCGAGGGACTGGGCGGAAGCGGAGGTTCCTCGTCGATTGACGTTCGGTCCGGTGTCGGCGGACTCTTAACCCCGGAATTGTGATGATTGTGATGCAAATGGTGCAATTGCAATCGAGCGTGGTCCGGATGGAGTAAACTGGCGCGTCGGGATTGTTGAGGCGTGGCGGCTGGACTGGTGCTCGCCACACCGCACGGAGACGGCGACGCCTTTTACGACAATCGCAAAAAATTGTTATTGCCTAGCCATTACTGTGAAATTCTGTTAGCGTAGCTAACCATAGCTAGCTGTATTCATGTTTGGAACTTGATAGGCGATTGATAAAAAATTAAATGGTTATACGTGACTTTATATAACTGAGTGTGGATTCTGTTATTGGACTGTACGACTCGCTGGTAATTACTTTCGAATTTTATTAAATTTCACGGCTTGATCAATATTACCAAATTATTCTGTCTGAATTCATGCCTCCATTTTTTTTATAATATCATCGAGTTTCTACATACTTTCATTAATCACTACTCAGAGTTTCTAAATCCAAGTTCCAACTCTCGAGTCTTTGGACTCTCGTCTCGAACCTTAAACTTGGCCAAAGGAGTTCCCTTTACTCAACTTTCACGCAATTGACGGTATTTGAAAAAAAAAAAATTCTAAAGATCCTTAATCAACACTCGATCCAGTTATCGTTTTTTCGGTTATACTACCTGTATAGACTCGATGCCACTATCGTTGACGTTCTCTTGGACATCCGGGAACACGAATGCCTGTGCCTGTCCGTCGGCTTCGCCTCTCGGCGAATCGCTCGGCCATACTTGCAACAGAGGAAGTCCACCACGAGGCTCTGTACAAACTTCCGCGACGACGTGGTTGCTCTGCTCGCCCGCACTGAGGCACAATCGGCCCAGCTCTCTCAATGGCTTCTGTTTGATCATGTAGAGCAATTATTTACCTAACCTTTCCCACCGTGCTTCCTACTCCTTCTCTTTATAATCGCCAATAATTATTAATAGCTCTCAGCTTCTGATCAATAAGATTATGCAATTTCATCGTTGAATCGCGAGCAAGAGTATCAACGGACGAATATTGCAACGAAAATGAAGCAACATTTCGGGGCCTTTTTCCTAATAGTCCTGCAGAGTCTTTTGAAATTTGTACATTTCAACCGAATATTAATCCTTTGAAATGCGGATAATTATTAATATAATTACTAATAAAGTAATTGGTTTACTTATTGCAAGTTCAAAGAGGATGATAATAAATATATTTACATAAATGCTCAATGATGAATGCATCCTTGATTCAACATTGGACTTTTAGATTTTTGATAGTTTCAAGAACTCAAAGGATTGAATTAATTAAACTTTACAACCTATGCTATAGTTTGAGAACAGTGTAATAATAATTTTAACGTTTTCGTTAATCACAACGAATATTTATTATAATAAAATTATGTGATTCTTGGAAATCTTTTGATCTATAGGGTTGTAATTCCCATACAATATATATTTCTATATGTTTCACATTAACTGGAACATCAGGACGTCGGATGTGCCAGGATATGTATAAATCTCTTCGATATCAGACACAACCACGCTCAAACTCTGATAACACTGTTCTCAAACACTATGCCAACTGCACATACACAATCGTATTATGCACGTTGCATTTACGTCACGTGGAGCCTGTCACCGGTTCGAATTGATTTCGCTCAACACCGTCCACGCGGAAACGTTTCCGGGAATTTCACCAAAGATACCATACGCCTCCAACGTATCAATCGCTCGTGATTGCATCTTCCCATCGTGTAAATATAATTGAATCAGCGGTCATTGAATTGACGTTTATATCTTTCATGTATAGACAACTTTTGTATCAATTTGTAGGCACAGCTTAAAAAAAAATAAAATTTAGGTACTCACTCACTCTGATTGAGGAAAGACAGCTGATCTATGCTTCCTCTTTAGAATTATAAACATATATATATATATTTAATAATAATTCCATTTTTTTCTTGTTGACTTTATGATGGTCCTTGTCCTAACAGAGCGCCTCTAATTTATTATAAATAATAATATAACTTATATAACTTATCACCATCTTCACTAATCTTGACTAACTCACCGATATTTCTAGAAATCTAGTAATTTTTATATAATACAAAATTAAATAGTAAATACCAAATTTTATACAACAATTGATTTTTGTTTTACCTATAAATCAAAAAATTCGAATTACTAATTTCTGCAAATTCAAATCATTAATTCCTACCTGTATCAAAATGGTATTTTGTTTTCACATTGCAACGTTGTACTAGACTGCATGCGTACAACTATTATTTTTTACAAATTTTTATGTCCTTCGTAAAAAAGAAAAAAAATGGGCACGCTCTTGGATAAATAAACGAATAATAATAACATCAAATTGTTCAGCACGTAACGAATTGTGAAATTCCATTAGAATTGCATTTGTACAAATAAAACACGTTTGAATGAGTAAAAGGATCCTCTGATTAATACGAAATATCATCGAGTAATGTATATGTACGCGCAAACAAATGATGAAATTCTCATTCTCGTCGGAAGTCCCTGCTCACAAAACGGAAGTCCGAATCGGCTTATGGGCTTTCGAAGGATGATGAAGGATGTTATTCCTGTTGTCCACTCGTCGAAAGCGTTTCAATCTGATTGTCGACCTACGCTATCTCGTTTCTCGTTGTCTCATGAAAATTCCACTAGCTAATTATTCATCAAACATATCAAATATTTATCGGAGCGCTTGTTTGTCACTTTTCCGTCAATTTTCGCACCTATCGCTCGTTCGATAACATGTTCATTGCATTCCGAATTCGCACACTGATCGAAATACAAGTTGTTTCGATTATTTTTCGGATGAAATTCGAATCATATACAGCACCTTTCAAATACGTAGATTAATATAGTAATATAACTAGGCTCGTTATCCTAAATTCGCAAGAATTGCACTTGGTAAAATTATTTCTACGATTATTCTAAAAATTTGTTAAATCCTTCGTCGTAGTTTCTGTGTACAATAATATACGGAATAAAAGACCCTCGAATGGTAAAGTTATGCTTTTAACAATCTTCACGATACTCGAATAATAAAAAAAATAAAATTTCTTCAAGGTATTTACGATATTTAAAAATCCTCTTAAATTTATATTTACATCTGTGCACCGAACAAAATTCACACGCGATACTTACCTATCAAAGTCAAATACTTTTGGAGAGTGCAACATTTCGTACTGAGTATAACCTCGTAAAAGTCATTCAATTAATTTCGCACGATGAAGGAAAGCGACCTGAAATGTGGCGAAATATCAAATAGCAAGATGTTATGGATATCGTAGTGCAGGAGAATTCGCGGCCAAATCCTGGGAACGTGGAGTTCCACGCGAGATTCGCGTAGATTCTAGCGATACTTGGCCCGTTTCGATAGTTATCGTCAACGATTGTCGCGTTTGATAGGCTGCTATTGGCAAGGGAGAGACACATGCACGGTTATAAAAATGTTACGTAACAATGTGAAGTCGAGAAGGGGTTACACGTGGCAATGAATTATAATCGCGTGCAACTTTCCGCTTCTTTGATTGATTAACATGGTAAATAGTACATAGTAGGTGGGCTTTAAAATATGGGCTGTGATTATGAAACGAACGCCTACAATTATTTAATTATTTATTAGCGACCGCTGAAAATGTGGACGAGGAGAAATGAAATTACTAAGGGTAAGAACTGTACCTAGTTATTTTCAGACGTTCAATCAGTGAAAACTGAATAAAACCTAAATTTATCAGGCAACAATAATAAATCTCTGAAATGAATTATATACTTTCTCCCGAATGAGTTTGTGTTCTTACAAAAACTGAAAATTCGACAAAATCTAAAAATAATTAAAAGACAATCATAATTATATAAAAGACACTATAGAAATTTACACATTATATCGCTTAGATTTCGAAGAAAATTTCTACGAAACGAATCGTACTTTTTTCCAAATAATTTACGTTCTTAATAATTCGATGAAATTTAGAAATAATTTCATTAAAAGAGAAGTGGAAATTATACGTTATATTCCTTAGATTCGAAGGAAATTTATCACACCTGAAAAGTGAAGACTTCATGAAGATTGTACATTTTTTCAAATAAATAAATGATGAGATGGCTTCTTCTCGCGAGAGAGAAAGAGCTCCTAAGAAATTGCAAGAGATACGTGGGTAAATAATTCATAAATTAGCAAGTGGAACGAATGAATTTTTCAATGCCAAGAACGAAAAGGAAAGTCCGCGAGGAGGATAGCTTTCGAATAGAGGCGAGTTTAACAAGTGAAAGAAATGTAATGCAAATCGAACTCAGAGGAAGCTTTGAGAAGAATTGATAAATTTAAGCGAAACCGAGTCTTACAATTAGTTCCATATATATCCGATCGCCTCGAGACTTGAAGAACTATCGTAGTAACATTAAATAACCTTCGACGTTTCTCGCTTCCGCGAATAAGGTCGAGATAGAAAAAGATATTGCTCATCGGTGTTACAAAATCGACCAGAGATTCCTTGATTTCGCTTCTGAATTACTGCTCTTCGGATGTTTAATTAAATTAAATTAACTAGACATCTTTGAGCTACAGCCAGGAAGAACAAAAACTGCGGTTACCTAATGGAGAAATTAAAGACTCGAAGTGTGATGAGAAAGCTTGTAGATACTATAATCTGGCTGTGAATCGAAATTTCCTTTCCGTTTGTGGTTGTGTCGATTACAATATCAGTATCATTGTATTGTAATCGACGAAGCAGTCAAATTGAAAACGAACTGAGGGTCCAGTGTGATAAAAAGTTGCTGTAAAATAACTGTTCGGATATTAATCCCTCATCAGAAGCTTATCGAATTTTACAATATAAATGCTTATAAATTTATGTGAAACGCTATTTCTCGAAAGAAAAAAAAAGTTTCTAGATTTGTGTAAGAAACTGACGTGTAAAGTTTTTTTAAATTCAAAAAGATTCTGAAAATTCTGAAATTCAACTAGTGTTGCTATGAATTTATCCAGAGGCAAGAGATGCCAAAATTAATAAAAATCTCATTTTTGGATATTTCGTAAAACTAATCGACCCTGTTTTCTGGGTTAACTTCTCTTAAATGAAATATCAAGGCATACTTACGCAATTGATATGTATTATTTCAAACTCGATAAACTTTCGCGTGCCTTTGCAAATATCAATGTTTCATTATATACATACTCATTGAAAAGAATCTGGAACACTTTTTTATTTCCAACATTCGGTAAAGTTCTTTAAATTCACGCGTGTTTCACAGTTTTCATTACAATACATTGCAGATTCCGTCTTGCACAAAATATTATTGAATTTTTAAGAGAAACGTAGTGCTCGTGCTGAAACTTTCAAGAGTACGCAACTCATGCGTACGCGTTTAGTTTGACATGGCATAGTAGTAATCAACTAATTGAATTCTACGGAAAACAGGGAAATCCTTTCGAGAGAATCTTCTCGGAACATGGAAGCTCGAGTATAAGTTGCAAAGTTTTCGACCGAGCGAAGCCTGCGTTCTTGAAATATACCCGATCGGATTTTCATTAGGGCCTGTTTACAACGGCACGGCGAAGGTCTCACTTGTCGTCTCTTTGTGACACGATGACGTAGGATGGAGACTTGTGCGAGAATTGCAACAGTTCACCAGCTAATATTTACCACGACATAACAATAAAAGTGCAAAGTTCAAAGCAGCGGCTCGTGTTCTTACGGTACAGTTTGATTCTCGGCCTTCGGGTGCCATTTTCTTCCCTCTTCCGTTCTTGCAGGAAATGGGGAAGAACGTGCACTTAATAACGGAAAAGAGTCGAGCAACTCGATTTCGGAGTATTACTCGCCCTTTGTGGAAGCGTTCGTTTAATCTTCTGATTCCTTTGATCCCTTCGAAAGTTTGCTCTTCGATACTTCCGGTCTAGAAACTGCTCTCTCTCTCTCTCTCTCTCTCTCTCTCTTTTTGTCGAGAGAAAGTGGTGACATTTCGATGGTTTCGAAATTTTTCCAAATTTTTTTCTCACTTCACGGAAGATTGCAAAAGGTTCATTTTTGAACCGAATGAATATAAATAAAATTCTCATTAATTCTACGTGTTTCTGAATAGTGAAAACTGTCTATATACCAACTGTCTATAATCTAAGGCTCGATATCGACGCATTTATAAAAAGTTGAAATACCAGCGAAAACACACAAAAGAAATTCCGAATTCGAACACCGAATCAAAAGACAAAGATCGAAAGCAGCAAATTAACATAATCACCTCGAGGTCTGGAAACACTGATTCTCTCTATGTATTTCGAGATTCGTTACACCGCGATTGTTCGAGTTCGCTGGACGGTGAGCCATGGACGACGAGCGAGCGAGTCCGAGCGGCGACATTTAATGGGATTATAATGTAAATTTATCGATGCATTTTTATCTTGTTCAGCGATTTTTTCCATCGGCGTATTATTAGTCCGACCTCGTGTGAAAAAAAGAACCGGTTGGTCAAACAAGCGATGCGAACTCAGATCGATAGAACCCGCAATCAGGAAGCTCCCTAATGAAGCTGGACGACTCTTTTACAGGGGATTTTACTCTTTCCCCATTCCGCTTCGCTTATTCGACGTTTCTGGCAAGAAGCAAATAGAAGAGGAGACGGGAAAGGCTGCGAAGAACGAGGTGTCATCCGTTTCGGATGAGAACGTTACGACGAAAGTTTCAAATTTACCCCGGCAAATTTACTGGCAGAGAATTGTCTACTAAATTTTCAACGAAGCGTGCAGGAACAGTAGCTAGCGAAAGTATTTGGACTTGGCAGAAAATAAAATACGAAGAAGCGAATGAAAAGAGGGAAAAAAAAGACAAACGTATGACTCTGTCAGAACTGTATGTTGCTTTTCGAAATTGTATAACCGGTCCAAATTTTGTCAATCTTTATACACGTCGATTGGAAGTGTGAAAAATTGGACAAAGGATCTTGAAACTCTAATCGTACGGCTATAGAACTACCCTGTAATTTTGTAATCTCTATACGGATATAAAATATAATATAATAAAACAAATGTGTCATTATAATTTCATTGTAACAATTTTCGCGTGGCAAGATATTCTGTTATGCTGGCCCTGCAATTAGTAAAAGTAAATTAATCTTTAATATCATTTTTAATATCATGTTGATTTACTAAAAGTCGTGTGAAATCTATGAGATTGCGAATTGGTTTGAGCATTTTGATAATTTTATAAAATTACAGACGACGAGTTCTTTGACGAAATGTTCCGGGGCTTCGTACAAATCCCCTGGGTGAAACTCGTCGGGATTTTTAAACATCGTTGCTCGGTTACGAGTTGCACGCTGAACGAGTTCCACGGCGGGCTGAATAATGCAATGCGAATTAAATATTCCGCTCGGACAATTCCTCTTTCGTTTGCAAAGCGACGGCCGTGTTTTATAATGGTAATTCATACTGCAATTAAGCTATGCTTGCGACGCGGTCACTCGTGTATCTTTCTCGTTCATCGATTTCGAATTCTGCCAGCGCCAGTTTTGACGAAGAACTCGATACGAACACCTGTTACGATACTAAAAGTGTTTAGCGTAATAAAAACTCGTTACTCTAATCTACGTATAACAGCATCGATTCATAACAGCATCACGTCGCAACTAGACCACGAATATCTATGAGACTATAAGGAAAGATGTTGAGACAAACCTTTAAAAACTTGCAATCAGGAGGGAATTTTTCAATAAGGCGCAAATGTGTAGAATGTATGGAACATCGCAGGACTTTACAAAATATTCACACTAGAACTACCGACGACTAAAGCATGAAATTTCCATCAGAGACATTAAAATAAAAAAAACAGAAAATACGATATACTTCACGAAGAACCGTTCAAGTCTCTAAAAATACAGTTTTATATCTACAAAATGTCGAACAAAAATTATCAATTGATTATTTTGACCACTTTGATAGTTCTAGTGTCAAAAATATTTGGTCGATGAGAAATTGCCCGCTATTGTACCACTTTAAATGAACGTTCTGCTTCGAAAGAGTTTCCAAAAAATTCAATTAATCAACCTCGTCCCCGGTTCATTAAAACTTTGAGGAGTTTCGGCTCCCTTTCTTCCTCGAGCTAATTACCACTTCCAACGGGCTGTTAAAAAAATATAATCTCGAAAATTAACGAACTGCCTCGAGCAGCTGGCAACGAAAGACCGCTACAAACGTTAACTCACGCAATCCGTTGGAAATGTTCTTAAAGGCGGGTGTCTTTGGGTGTCTGCAGGGCGAGGTCGTGATCGCGGCCAATGATTTGCAAAACGTGTCATACACAGACACACGACCACGTTCGTGACCGTGACTGAAAGATCTTGCCTGGCTCGGCCTTGACACGGCACGGTCGATGAAGGAAAGGTAAAAAAGAGGGTTGCTTTTTCTTGCCCCGATGCCTCCTCACGCGTGTAAACACCCTCCCCTTTAATTTTTAACCACTTACCAAAGTAAAGCTACGCCTTCCCTTCCGTCGAATATACGTATATGTATATTTATTCGATAGCATTTCTTTTGTTTTTCATTGCTTTCTCATTATTAAAATCTCACGTTAATAATAAATAAGGTAGAACGAGATGAAATTGTCACAGTTAACATTTCAACATCGTTGCGACTATGAATTTTATCGCCAATGTGACGAGAGTTTGTCATCAGAGAGGAAATGTTAAATTAATGAAAACCTTTGCCCTTCGTAGCCGGAACGAGATAGTTGTCGAGTGGTCTCGATTTGAAAATTGGTTGCTACACTCGAGAGTGCAAGGTATCACCGTAATTGAAATTCCCCTTTCACGCGTTTCTGTAATTTCTGTAATGAAGAACGATATTTCTCCCCTGGTAAAAACGAATAAATAATTCGTTCGTTAATGATTTGCGTTTATTCAGGTTCAATTTAAGTAATGTTATCACAAATTGATTAAAGTCCTCGAATACTTGTGCGTGACATAAACAGTGTAACGTGTATATACATATATATATTCTTCTTTCTGAAAATATTTGAAAACGCCACGAGAGCGTGTTGACGAAAATTCCGTAGAGAAAATTAATTAAAAGTGTCGTTTGCATCCCTGCGTCAACGGCTGAGGGATTTTGAAAAGGAACGCGAGGTATCGACGAGGTTACGTCGCTCGTTTGTCGACGAAAGTAGGGGAAGAGTCTCATTATGCCGCGACGAACCAGCATCCCTTTCATCCAAAATCCGTGCAACGTCGGCCCGGGGATTCCTGGAAAATCAAGGAGAACGATCGAACGATGTCGTTCTCGAAGACACATCCTCGTTTCACAGTAATTTTTACGCAACTTCAGCCAGCTTGCATTTGCACCCTGGGGAGTGCGAGATCCTACAAATCCACCCTCTCTGTCGCTGTTGGTGCACTGTATCATTGAAGATCGGATGATACTCTAAGGGAGAAATTCTAAGAACTTTCTCGCCGTTGAGGAGCTTCGATTATATTTTTCATTCTCCTCGAAGATGCAATTTTTTTTCGGAAATACGAGACGGGGAGGATTTCATTAGTATTCGAAGAGATGGAAAGTGAATTTATATTCTTTGAAAATTTAGCGCCTGCTCTTTGGAAATATTTCGAAGGATTATTTAATTATTCTCTAAAAAATTAACTATTTTGAAAAATCGCTAATTGAAAATTTGAACTATTTGTTGCTTGAAAATTTTGCATTAGAAAAAAGAATGTAACCGAACCTACTTAATTAATAGCCTGGAAAGAAAGTTCGACAAATGAACATTTACGGGACAACTTTCCAGACTTGATCTGAAGACATCTCATGGTTCAACGGAAGATAACTCTCGGATAATGAGATTATAATCAAGGATAGTAAACGAGCAAGAATGTACGAGCTGAAACAAACTTTTAAACTTTGTCCGAGAAAGTTATTTCACACGCAAGACAGCTCATGCTAAATACACAAATAATTGATTAACAGTTTAATTCAAAGAGCTTTAATCTTCTAATCACTTAACAATTTATCTCATTATTCACCACGAAATTAGGTGAAAAGAAATGGAAACTGCGTAAGCTGAATTAGAGTCTCCTATCGACGAATTTAAAATGAAGTTCAGCAAATTTGACGTTGAAAGATGTGATACTTTAACAAAATGTTAAAACACAAAACTTTTGAAATATATAATATTAAAGCTTCAAGAACGCTGGAATTCTCAATCTTGTTCACCTGTATTCACGCACATGTTACTGTGAAAGAAATAAAATACTACGATTTTTTTCTCTGTCCAAAAACGAAAAATTGTAATAACATAAATTTCAGATTCAAAAAAATTTTCCACTTTTATTCACATCTATCTCGACTGTAAAAGAAATAAGATTATATAAAATTTCCGATAGACAACAATAGAATAAAATCCTCGAAAAAGTTCCCACTATACTTCATCCTAACTATACAAAAAAAAAGAAAAAAAAAGCGAAAGTGTATAATAAAACTTCGAAACATTCTCACTTTTCTGTACCTCTATTCACACACATTTCAACTACAAAATGACCCCAGCAATAATAAATAACGTTATAGAGTAAATCCTGTAAAATTCCCGAAAAAATTCTCTCATCCTTATATACATACACGCATCTGAATTACAAAAGAAACTACAATATAAACCAATATCTATCACTCAGGTAAACTATTCTCTCTGAATTATTAAAGTTACCTTAGCAGCAGTAAAATATAAAACATAAGACAAACTACAAAATATAAGGCATATAACATAAAATTATATTATATTTTATATATACAAATATAAAATATAAAATATAAAATATAAAACAAACCCTGAGTCTTCAAAAAATTTCTTCTCTATCAATAGCAAAGAAGAAAAACAAATCCAATAATACCAAAATACCACAATACGATATAAATCTCGGCAAGATCGTAAAAACCTCCGTCCCTGTCCACATGCACGCCACAATTGTAAGAGAAACACGACGATAAAATATCAAAATCCGATTAAATTCTGAAAGTTAAAAACAAGAAAGAAAGTGTTCCGAAACTTTCTCCGCCCCTATGCACAATTGTAAAAGAAACGCGAGAAGTGTCAAAACCTGGCTCGAAAATTCTGAAAATTAAAAAAAAAAAGAAAAAACAGAAAGATATTCTAAAATGTTTCTAAAACTAGCGAAACTAGTCAAAAAAAAAACATTCTCCACCCCTGTGCATCTGAACACCGTCCCAAAGAGTAACACTCAACCGTTGGAAAAGCCTTGCACGGCTAAGAGAAACCACGGAACGTAGGTCACCCACCTGCATGCTTCCGAGGGCGGGCTCATGGCCAAGGGTTTCGGCACGATCGTCCGCGTCGTGCCTGCTATCGACGTCCAGGATATCAGCTCGTCGGTCGGTCTCCTCGGGGTTCGAACAGCGACTGGTTCCGCTCGTCAGGATAGCAGAGACAGCAGCGTGCTCAGGGGGAGGGGGTTGCTCTCGGTCCGGTAGCTCGGCGCCGGTGGGGATGGACGGTCGTGTTTCACCGTGCTTCGGGGCGAGAAAGGGCGAGCGAGGTATAGAGAAAGAAAGAGAGGCAGAGAGAGTGAAAAAGGATCCAGTATCGCTCAAATTCTCTGACAAGAGTTTGATTTACTATCGATGCTACGCGACGAGACTGATCGATTCGACCAGCTTGTTGCTGGATGAATTACCAGTTGGCTAATGGGGGACGGAAAATGGGGTGAGATACAGGATTGACAGAATGTTTGAACAGGCTCCCCTTGGTGGAGGGGAAGAGTGAAGATTCTTTAGAATTTATTATTTTCCACCAGCACGATCTCCGCGGGAAATTGAGATATCGGGGTCGCCCGATGCGAACTTTCGCAGTGATTAATCGACTGCGGATGTTTATGCATTCGGGAAATTTAATGCGTGGCAAAATGTTCGAAATATTGAGAGTAGAGTTGTTGGCTTATTGATAGATGGAATGATTCTGTACACTTTATGTTTTCGTGAAATTATATGGAATTATATAAATGCTTGACTTGTCCTTTTCTCACGTGAGGAATATTTTCTGCGCTTTATAGTAAAATTCATCGAACAAGTAAATTTTCTATGTTTCTCGATGCATTTTAAAAAAATTTTTATCAAATAGTGTTACTACCTTTAACACGTCGTATATGTAAAGAAAATTACGAATGACAGTATTCAACAGATAGAAAGATACTAAATTTCGTTACTGAAGACGTTTTAATTTCTATATTAATATCAATGAAGAATGAACTGAATCGAACAAATCGATCGTATCTAACCTATTTCTACCGTTAATTGCTAGAAAATTGCTTAAACGTCGAGAAGAAGATAGACGAAGCAATTTGCTAGTGGAAGACGGAAGCAGCACACGAAACAGGAAGTCGATCCATCGAGGAAACAGAGAACAGGCGGAAACGCGCGGAGAGTTTCCGCCTCGAGTACCTCGGATTCGTGAATCTTTCGCGATAACGATGGCTCGGAAGCAGATATTCGAAGAGGAAGTTGATATTCAAGCCTTCAGGCTTCCGAAAAACAAAACTTACGTGCTCAGTTCCAGCCCCATTATTAATTAATGAATTCTCGGAACGAAGCTGGGAAAGCGGAGATCGTTCGAAAGTTGAAATTACAAAATTAGATTACGAAAAACGAAGAAAGAAGAAGCTGACGAACAGATAAGAAAGAAGTTTAATAAAAGCTTGAAATCGTGACCTCTGCTCGCGGGGGAGGAAGTGTGGATACGTGATACACACGAAAGAACTCGAATCGATAGAACGGTCGAGTGTTCGGCAACGACACGAAATATCAAACGGAAGCTCCTTTAAAGTCCAGCGAACGATGAAGCGATCGAAAGAACGAGAGCCAAAAAACAAGGTCACAAAGCGGGAAACCAGAGTACATGACAAAAAGGTAAAAGAAGTCCGCGGCACCAGCCAGAAATATCTGTCAAACGTGCGATTCACTCTGTCGACAGTTCCTGGCATTCGACGAAGCGTCAAAAGTCAGCTTCCGACAGCAGAGTCTAAGGATCGAGCAAACGTGATCCCAGCCGACATCGGATATCGAGAATCGAAGTAAAATCCACAACGAGAAACGATGGATACAAACAGGTGTTTGAATAACTGTACAACATAGCGGAAGGAGAAGTAGAACGCGATGCGGATAGGGAATGAAAATCCGATTTTCGTGAAGATTGTCGGAAGCGAGAAATGCAGAACACTCGTCGTGGAAGAAGCTGAATAGAAGAGAGGAAAGAAGCTGCGAGCTGGAAGAGGGCGAGAGGACGTGACGCCGGCGCGAGAGGAACCCCGTAGGTCAAGGTCGTCGCAGGTGGCGTCGAGCCCCGTGCCGTGGTACGGCCCTGAAGCCCCACTCGACCGCCAGAAAGCTTCGTGCAGGACGATCTTCACCTCTCTCGAGATCGATATGGCCAGCCTGCGTTCAGGCCACGCCGCGTGTCCAGGTAAAACTGGCCGTTTTCTTTTTAGCGAATGCCTCTCCAGTCGGTCGATCCTGATTCCTGGACTCTGTCCAGCCGGTAATTAAGCATGGATAGATCAATGGATCGAAAAATAATTAATTTTGTAAATTTACCAAACTCTGTTGCGATTTCTTAGGTAATTTAAATATTTCTTTGCTTTTGTAATTAGTAAAAATGTACTGCTGGTTTTTTGGCAAAATTAATCGTAACTTTTTATTGAGATAAGAATACTGTTGTATATACTTTATTCATTTTCATTGTAGAATCAGACTTTTTCCTAACCGTAGATTTTCTAGATGTTAGTCCTTATTTTCTAGGACTGTCCATGAGATTAGGGGTCGAAGGATAGATGTGTTTGATTTGGGCTGGATTAGGTAAAACTAATGTAATTCTTTGAAAGGTTATTTGTTGCCACGTTGCAGACTTGGGATTAATGCGTTACGTTTGGTCCTTGCTTTTAGGGGTAGTTCTGATAATTTTGATGATATCTGAATGCGTATGGTATGATATATATACACCTAATTCCGTTTAGATTGCATTTGGGACGATTTGATGGATTTGGATCAATCAAATAAAGATAGGTCAGAGGAGTGTTTAGACAGCTTAGTTTGCTTAATCAAAAGAGTAATTGTCTGAGATAAAGAAGGTGAAAATTTCACCTGGGGACAGTTAGATTTAAAATATTCGAGGTGCTACTTCGTCATCAATCAATGCCAGTAATTAATCCAAGTTACTTGATACTAACTCGATTCTAACTGTAACAGCTGTAATTATTCTAATAAGTTCCAAAATCAATGGACTAACTATATAATTTATATAATATCGTTCTGATAAAGAATCATGCGTGCTAACAATATTGACAAAAGTGTAAAGTTAATTAATAGATATAGCAGTGCACGATCATTATCAATAGGGTCACTTTCTTCCTAAGAATTTATTAGTCGATCGAATCAAGAGAGTAAAGCTTATCAATCTTAGACAGTGCAAGCTACGAGGGGTGAAGATGACTTGTGTTTTGTATTTTCTCGAGATGATTTGCAATTTTGGAAGGAAAGTTTCCGAAACTTTAAACGAAATGGCTTCTGGCTGTTCTTTGAAGTAATTTCAAGGATAAAGTAGGTACCTACAATACGGAAGCTGAACGAAAATTTATTTCGATCCAAATGCAATTGAAACTCGGCATAAAATGTGAAACAAACGGAGCGTATAAATTATGAATAAAACAAACACTTTCTACGTGTATTTCGATATCTTCTGCAAACATCGTTATCGCCAATCAATCGTTTACCTATTAATTGTAAAACATTGTCACCGCGGCAGGAGAAGTGCAACTTATGTATGTACCGACGACAAACATCGCGTGTAACTATTAAACATCATCATACGACTCATCGATGCTTTACCTCGAGCAATATTTTACATAAATATTTTGCTCTGTATTCCACGGTTTGGTGATTTCACGGGAAATCGGTCCGATTAATAAATAATATAGCAGGCAAGTTTTAGCCTATTCCTCGTTAAATTTTTATTCTACTGAAATTCTATTCAAATTGTATTTCATTACATTGCGTATAAATTTCGTAGAGATCGTTATTATATTCCGTACGAATATGAAAATCTCTGGTTTCATTTGAAAAATACTCGCGCAATACAACAATACGAATTTTCCGTTTTCATCGGAAAATGAAGCACGCCCGTAATGAAACTGATAATTTAAACTTATTGAATTGAACTGATCAAATTACGTTTTACGAAATGATCGAATCCGATAATGATGGGTTCAAGTGCGTCGCTAGTAGCTCCGAGCACTGATCGAACTTGAATATTATAAACGTACAATATATTGAGATCACGTTCTTAATGGATACTCGACGTTACGAATGAAAATGTTGCTTTTAATTATTAATTAAACGCAGCTTAACGTAATGCATGATTCTGACGAAAGTATATCGATTACAACTCATAAAAATTAACGTAACTTTACGTAATCCTGATATAATTAACGTAGCAGTATAATTCTGATAAAATTCAGGTCGACTACACTGAATCTGATTCTGTTGTACAATCAGAATTTTCTTTCGTGCTATTAAGTTCTAAAAATGTACGTCCTTGTCAACCATGCCAAGGAAGACAGCCTGCCTCGAAGTCGCAGTCCTTCGAGCATCCGTTTAGATTATGCGTCTCGTGCAACCGCTTCTATCAGCTATAAATGTGCGGCTTTATTGCACGAGAAATTTTTTTAGCGAAGACGCTAAGGATCACGGGATGTTTTCCTCGAATATAATAACGTACGTACGTAGCTCGAGGTATTATCAGACAAAAGTCTGATAATACCTGGCGATGCATGCATCTCGAAATTGACGTCGCCGCCGAGAGGACTCTCTCACGTGATATTTCACGTCGTGACTTCTCGTCCTGGCTTCCTCCACGTGGGAGCAACACCGATTTCAGGGATTTTCTGGATTTTCTGGACACCGATTTTCTGGGATTTTCTGGACAAAGTCGAAATTTCGGTGATTCACGTTATTCATGAGGGAAGTTTAGAACGAGTAACGGAATGTCTACGAGTAGTTTCAGTTCTACTTTCAGTTTAGTTAAGTTAAGTTAATCCGGCGAAAAAGAGATAAAAATATGTTTCATTGATGCGGGATTAATGTTTGAGCTTTGTTACGTCGTGGAATGTAATATAATGGCAGAGGCTGTTCAGGTTTGTTCTTTTAAAATTATGTCAGCATGCAGATTCTTTCTGAATAAAAATAACTTCGTGTAAACATAGGCTGTGCGCAAATACTTTGTTGGAAATTTATGAGAAAAAACATTGAAAAGCAGGGAAATATGAACACGAGTTGTCTGCTCGACATAGTAATTGAATGAGTGCTGTATAATATTGAAGACAAAAAAGCTAGGGAAATCATTGGTCACCGAGAATGTTTACTCTTTCAAGGAAAAATATTAGAATGAGTTCATATTGAAGTACAGATGAATCAAGAAGAAACGATATGAATTAGCATTTTATTTCCTATTGAATTCCACGTCTGATTCTACGTTTAAAAAGAGAAAAAAATATTCGTATTTACGTCGCAATATTTTAATCAAGCATTTATTTCTTTCTCGCTTTCATTCGTCAAATATGCAAGCATCGTTCTGCAGGGGGAACGGGCACGCGTCATATATGAATAATTTAATCCCGAATATATGAGAAAAATATTGTGACATCGCAGAAATTGTACTCTGGAACCTTGTAAAATAATCGATATATTATAAAATGTACCACACATCAGAGAAAATACTAAATTCCCCTTTCTACGAGGCGAAAATGTCGAGAAATTCCAAGCCAAGGACGTTATAAATCCAAAGATAAAAAAAAAAAATACATGAAAATGCGATCTTCTGCGAGCTTCGTAAAATTGTCAATATATTAAAAAATCTTAAACTTCAAGCATGAAATTTGCAAATACGAAGTATTGAAAAACCTCGTATCGATTCGTAGTGTACACTATATTAGAGAATACGTGGCGTTCACTTTGATATCATAAAAATTCTGAACCACGGTAGACTTGTTTTCTCTAAAAAGTTCGCCTCGCACACGTCAAATTCGACTAATGTCCCCGAAGCGAGGGTGGCTCATCGATGGCGTAATTTTTCAAAGCATCATCCCCATGGAGAGTTGCCGCAGCGATCTTGAAACTTTTCCGGGAAATTTTTAGCTTCGTGGCGCGGCTGCCAGCGGCGAAATTCAATTTACTGCGAGAAAAATCGGTCCCTGGAGCGATTACGGCATGCCGATCACGTAATTCAAGAAGCCTGTTAGTTCGATCGCATTGTCTCTTCCTTGATATGCCTCCCATGAGAGGACAGAGTGGACACGGCTATGGGTTTTCTTCGGCTCGAATTTATTTTTGGCGGAAGTTCCGGCGGCTGCATTGAAAATCCATGTGGTTCGACTTGCAGCCTCGTTCATCGAAACTTTGATCGAAATAGACGTTGTGTTTAGTAGTTGTTAGTAATTATTTTTAATACGATAATGTAGAACTTTTAATATCGCAATATATATTACTCAATATATTTTAATACACTGCCACCCTCTTTCTTTTTCATATTTTTTAAGAAAATTTGTTGACGTGACTAAAACTAATACGTCAGTAGCAACGAAAGTGTTAATGAGTTCATAATTCTGTCAGTTGTGATGGAAAGAAAAACAGTAAATAATTTGCAAAATTATCTTCCGATAGAAAATTCCACGTATCGTAGAAAATGTTTCAAATATAAATTATTCCTCGACGAGAAAGCATATTAGAAATATATCATGACATGATTGTTCGTGTAAAAGAATACGAGACGCGATGAAGCTGCGATGAATTTCACGAAGAAAAGGGTGACAGGCACAAGTGGTTGTGCGCAAGGAAGAAAATACTATAGGAATCGCATTCTCGCGAAAGTAGCTGCGTCAGTTGCCATATTGAATCGTATCGTAACATTAAATTCTACATTGAATCGATTTCCTCACACGGCCGAAGCAATACCATCGCCAAGATTTCTCAATTCCCTTCGTTGCCTGTACAACAATCGCGTTTACTTTAAGCAATAAAAATCTCGTTGTCCTCGAAATATATCTCCGCGATATTTCTACAAGAAGAAATCCCCGTTCCGTGCTGTTTCTGCCCGTTGATTGTTAATCTTTTCCCGAGCTTTCTTCCGCAAGGATAAGCGTATCATGCAAAGGAGAGAAGCTACGTGTAGCTTGCACCGCATTGTTCCGCAGTGTTATCGACTCCCGTTTGTCGAATTTCAGGTAGCTCGTCCCATTTATTTGGCCGGTTATTAGGTTACCACGAAAGGCTCCACTCGTCTCGAGCGTCATCATTTCTAAAGTTTATTATTTCCAAATTATCCCGTGATCGTTCAAAGTCAGGCCCTTTGAAACTCGTGGAAGCGTGTCAAGAATCGTGTCGTTTTACATTACTCGTTAATTGATTCCAACATTTCGAGACACTGAGTGTAGATTGCTGGAAATCATAGAAACCCATTGCCAGTAAGAGTAAAGTAGCACACAGATGTTTCAACTGCGCGAGGCAAAGTGTCAATTAAAATCCCATCTGCGCTCCAGATTGTTCTCTGCTTTTCTCCCAGCGTCCACGCGGAAAGAAGAAGAAGAAAAAACCGTGGCAAAGGATCGCGCACGAGGATTAAAGATTCACAAGGCGCGGCTGAAATTAGCTTGCTAGAAGATTTTCATCTCTCTCCGTGTTTCCCGCTACTCCGCGTATTTCTCCAGGGAGCACAGAGCCGATTTTTAATTGATATCTCCAGTCTGGCGTAGGATTAATTCCGGGAAGTGTTACTTTCAAACACTTTCGTTTCTGAATTTTAAAACATAGGGAATTCTTCGAATGTAGTTGAACACGTTTCCATCAGAACCTTTTACACAGTTCGTGGGAAATTTAGCGAATAATAAAATCAAGCATTCAGACTTTATGATGATATAACAAACATCTTCTTTTAGTGTTGCTTTACTGTTAAATTTTTTATAAACGTGCTTTCAAGTTTAATTAAAATTTAAACATGTACGAGATACTATGTACGTAAATATGCAAAAACTTTCGTTCTTTGTTAACGTCTATCTCGTAACAAACCGAATATCTACTAATTACTTGATACAAGAATTCATCAACCAACTCGTTTCACTTTATCCTTCCCGAATGATCCCGTTGAATCGCCACCGACGCACCGAAACAAATTAAAACAAACAGCTCCCACGTATTTATTAACAACTTTTTCATTAAACGCGTTTCAATCCCGCAACCATCAACCACGAAACGAGAATTAAAGAGCACACAGCGTTGCTTCTTCCGTTCAGCCGAAGCCGAGTCGAAACACCGTTCGCCACGGACTTTCATTAATTTTGCACGAAGCACGCGCGCAAAAAAGCTAACGCGGGCGAAAGTGTGCGATTACGCGCGAAATAAAACGCGAGGATTGATCCTCGCACGGGAACAATGAGACGCGCCACTGGAGACGCACGTGGAGAGGCGAAGGGATGATTTCCAGAACCATTCGGCCAAGGACAAGTGGCGGGGTCAAGTCCTCGGGATGCAACAGATAGCTGTGGCTAACTATATCGCTGCTGTATCGCCGAGCGGGGAGAAAACGAAGGAAAAGAGGCTGGTTCGATTTTTCTCTTCGAATCGCAGTTGTCGCAGACAACAATCCCCTGGATTCCCGGTGTCGTGCCAATAAACGGCGGCCATGTCGGGCTGGATTATAAAAGCACGAATTAACGAGACAGAGGGGGTTGTTTTCCGCTTGCATTCCCCACTGGTAAGCTCTCTGCCAGCTCGTTGCTATTACTCGACCGGCTTTTCGTGGACTCTAATTGACGGTTCAATTAATGATTCTCCGATTGTTTGCCGCGGTTTGTCGGGTGTAGCGTGCAATTTAAGGCCTGCTAGATAAGAAGTTTTAACGAGCATTAAAGAAATGACTTTTCGTTTGGAAGTAATTCGCGAAACGAAGGATTACGGAGGAAAGTTAAAAAAATTTAGTAAAATTTAGTTCGTATTAAAGGCAAATATTTGCGACATTAGGCGAGTGAATTAATTCGTTGTTCTTTTTTTAAGCAAAATTAGATTTATCTGCGGATTATAAAATATTTAATTCGTGTATCATGTATTTATAATGTTAACTTATTATTATTATTCCAATTTTGTAGAACCACGTAACAAATTCCAAACAAAGATCGTTATTTTCAAATCATCATTGCGAATCTTGTTTGCTCGGATAAGAACAAGATTGAAATATAAAGAATTCAAAGATCGCAGCAGAATCTCTTCAATTCATTGCAAAATTCATAGCTGAACTAAATGTCTTTTTGAAATACAATTGCTTACTTACTTTGTGAAGTATAATACAATTCTCTGATTATGTCACCGAAAAAAATTAACATTTCTGTTGCGAAAAATTAACCCTTTTAGTACTAAAAAACCGAAATTTTTGCCTTATTTTTCTCACTGACGTTTTACTTTTATAAAATGTTTCCGAAAAGCAGTATGTCTTTCTTAATCAAAATTTTTACACGTTTCGTTTCTCGTAGTTTTTAGACAATGTACAGAGTGGGCAAAAGATTCTACTAAAATGAATTCCTAATTTTTTTTATCATACATTATTTTTGTTTGCTCTGGGGGTCAACATTCGAAAGAAGTAATTTTTGAAAACGTAACGAAGAAAATCACATTTAGTGATTTATCAACTTAAATTTAATTAAAAATTAATTCATTTGAAAGAAGCCCACCCTGCAGAAAATTTATTAGATTTAATATTTCCTGTATCGGTCTGTACCGATCGAGTCTCGTTACTCGATCGCTAAATCCAGTCCGTGGATCATGGATCACGATCTAGAAGATGGAGCAGAACGCGCCAGATGGAGCCTGGCGTATCCCTGTGCAAGGCGACGACGAGGTCTCCGCTCGCTTTGGCCGCGGGCAGAGAAAGCTCGATCCCTGGCCTCGAAGGTTTCAGCTGATATCGCCGCCTCGGTTGCCTCTTCTTCTTTTCCTTTCACCGTCGCGGTCGCACGACGACATATGTCACGCCAGGGCCGCACGATTTCCAACGGAATCGTGCTTCGTGCCCTGATAATGATCGGGATAGTTTCACGTAGCGACCTCAGATCGCCCAAGGAAATCATTCTCATCGTGTTTCAAAGGCCCTGTCTTTGATCTTGCCTCCAACTAACTGCTTCTTCTCTTCTTCTTCTTCGTGAAGCGCGGAAACAGGAAAACACTTGGAGAATAATTCGTGCAGGTAATCGTGCGAACTCTGTTCTAGGAAGTAGTCTCCGTTTTACGGAAGAGGAGAACTTACCGGAAGAAAAGAATTGTTTTTTTCAACAATGTTGATGCGTGCTTCGCACAACAGGTGGATTAGATAATGTCCCGTCTTTCAAAGCTGAAATCTCTTGTCGTGTTCTTTGTAGTGCCTTTAATTTTCGATTCTTAACACGATTTAAAGTACGATTCGTAGTGACAAAATGTCTCTGTCACGATGATGAAACGTCGAATTCGACAAAATTAGGTTAAAAGAAAATTTAACACTAGAACTACCGACAGTTGAGACGTAGCTATCTCTACGAAAACCAGTGAAAATGATTGGTACTGGTATAAGTAGCCCAGATACAAAATTACTTTTATTTTAAATGAATAAAACAAAATTAAAGTTCATTATATTAATCCTTTAGCTATCCCTTTAGCAAAAGTCATTACATCATTGCGAAGAAAAAATGTAACATGAAGTAGGAATTTTAAAATAAAGTTGTCAGACCAGTCAAAATGACTGGTGTGCTAGTTCTAGTGTTAATATACCCTTTCTCAGCAATGGTATATTAAATGGTATATTAAATTTCGCACGTAAAAGAGCGCAAGAATATTGGAGTTCAATTGGAATGGTCAATTTCGTCTGACCCATTTATTGAATGCAATATTTATTTCTGGCCTTCGCGAGACTACTTTTTTGTTTTTTAACGAAAAAAGGCGATCGAATGTTTTGGATACCTTGGCGATTACCACGAGAGAAACTAGATACTTATTATTTAATAATATTAATATAAAATTTTAATTCTGTAGAAGTACATTATCTTTTTAATTTTCCTCGAATTTCCTCGGCGAAATTTTTAAACAACCTGCCTAACTGCGTAACACATACGTAATATAACACTACTTAAAAAGCAAAATGCACGTGAAACTTCAAACATCTGAACATAAAAAACGAAGAAATCTTAAATAACACATTTCCACTGCAGAAAACAGCGTTCTTGGATGATGAATTTCTAAATAAGAAAAATTCCTTGCAAGCCAAGACTTCAAGGAAAAAGCTACGAACTCAGATGTCAGAGGGGATTAAAGACACATGTCTCTGGCGATTATTACGTTTTAAATTAATATTTCGATGTCAAATTTTTCGCCGACGATTTCACTCCAATTAATTCCGGAACTTCTGGGACGTTTCGCTGAAACACAGCGGATAATTTGAATACGAAAAGCAGTGGTTTTATTCTGTACAATAAACGAGATCGTGAATTATACATAAGAATCTAAGAACCAATGGAAATCAATCACTTGTCCCGTTTCGATTAAACGACTCAGCGTTCGCCATAACGAAATGGCCATTAAATCGCCATTAAATATGGTCAGAAAAAAAGAAAAAAAAAAAAAACGGTTCGTAAGAAAAAACGTCGATGCTTCATTTTCACAATCTTCTGGTTCTGAAGAAAATCCAATTTAATGGCCTGCAATTATTATTATCGTCAATTATTGAAATTCATCAAGCTCCATCTCGTGCCAACGTTATTCGATCCTCGTTAGAATTCGAATTGGACGAGATACTCATCAGGAGATGGAAACATCGCGAACAATGTACCAACCTCCTCATGTCGAGAATATGAGAATGTAATCGATTAACGATCCTGTTGCAAACGCTGTGGTCCGCTGTGGAACGAGATACAATTTTGCACGATTTAGAAAACAGAATTGAAAATTTTGATACACGAATTTATTTATTTATTAGAATTCATTACGATAGACTTGAACTAAATGATCCAGTTTACTTTTAACGTTCTTATACTACAAGTATGAGAAAATTCGTACTTAGCTGTCCGAAACCAATCGTTTCAATTGGCTCGATACCTTCAGCGTCGAAACTCATTGTCGTCGTTAATTCAGCTGTTCAAAATTCCACTAGTCACTAAATTTATATTCTGTTGCCAGCGTGCTTTATCGAACACTGTCACGATGCATTTACGGAACAATTGACGCGCCGACAGCTGTGTTTCGGCAAATTAGTACGTCCCCGAATAGAGTTTCGTTGCTCAGACACGGGTTTCACACAGTGCATCAACGATGTTCCTTGTGCGTGTGTGCATTTTTTCGACTAGCCGGGAAAACGATCATTCCTTTAAATAGACACCGGTCGAAGGATAACGGACGGATGTTCCTTTCTTCGATTTTCTCCTCTGCCAAGGGAATCCTCGCCACGCGATAAAAATAAAAGTCTTTCGCCTCGAAGGACGCGACACCGTCGTTTTCTGTCTTTTCTTCTTCTTTTCTTTTTTTTCTCTCCTATCTTTCTTCTCGGTTCTCAATCAACAGGTTAATTCGTCGGGATCTCGTGATTGACACGAAAGAAACGACGATTATGTAATTTGTTACGTTGATCAGAGAGTTTTGGTTTCGTAGCGTCTGGCTACCTTTCCCATCTGCAGCAATTGAACGTAACATCTGTGAACTTTAAAGTTTTGACAGGCGGAATTCTGACGCAGGCGCGTTCGTTCATCTTTCCGCGCGAGGAGACAAAGGTTGTCAACTGAGAAATCCGAAGATATTTGCCTCAAAAGTGGAGCTTGTGCCCCGAGAAAAACGGTACGTCGTTGTATAACGTGTCCAGTATATTAAAAATTTTGTCTAAAGGTACATGGAAGTAATTTGAAGTTCGTAATTTACGTCGTGCACTGACGTTTCATTAAAAATGAAAAGTATATTAAAACTTTATATACTTTATGTATACATTATATACACTATGGTGTATTTTCATCCTTCTTAGAATATACGAGTAAAAGCGAATCAAGTTCACAAAGTTAAATCGACCACTTTTCAAAACGTAAGATAAAATCTTTGATCGAGAGGAACGTGGCGATACGTTTCGTGACTCGTAATGCAAATCGTTCGTTTTGATCACTTTCTAAATGCATCCCGCGAGACTGGGAGTACCAGGCTAGGCTTTCAATCACGCGAATCATTGAGAGCAGAAGGCGAACACTTCCTACTTGCTGTCTTTCTAATCTGAATAACCATCCCGCTCCGCGAGATTTACAATAACGAAGAAAGTAACTACGAGAAAGGTAACGAAGGCTGATCCGATGCGTAGATAACGATCATCTTATAGCAATCGATTCGTTTGGTTGTTAACCTCACTCTCGGGAGAAAATCATCTCCTACCTCTCGCGTAATTACGAATCAAACAAACGATCATTCAGCCTTTTCATTCGGTTTAAAAATTCTTTGAACTACTATCGATTGTTTCTCTTCGCGTTTCCCCCCCCCCCCAAGGGGAAGTGAATTCGATCGGTCATACCAGCGCGAGTACCATTTGAATAATCGAATAATGGAACTGTTGAGCACGCACGACTCGATTTCTCGGTCGCTTCTGCACTCAGCTCCTCCGCGTCGGAAAAGGGCAAATTCCTGCGGCTCAATTTAACGACAAACGGCCGGTTCACCGTCGCCGTTCACAATGAAATTTCGATACGAATATACGAATATACGAATACACGAATACGTGACGTAGTTGTTCGCGGAACCGATGTGCCAACGTCAGCCCGGCAAAAGGCTCGACATGGACGATTTCACTTTTTTCGGACCTGTGCCCGACCTACGAAGCAGATTGGCCGATTATTGGGGAACCTTTCGTTCTCTGTCTATGTTAACGATTCTCAACGTGATAATAAATTAGTGTGTTCAAATGTTTGTTTCGCACGAGAAAGATATTTTATTATTGATCACTGGTTTTTCATTGTAGTTGAAGAAGTAATTATACCTCTACGTGTGTATACGTTACATATTTGTTTAAGCAAATGACAGTAAATTAAATATTTACTTAAAGTTATTTTTCAACAATTATAATTGCAACGTCATGTTAACGTGCAAAAATATTAGCTCTCCTAATTTTATTAACCACCTGCAAGTACATCTACACTCAGAAATCATAGGACAAGCATATTTGTATAACGAAAAGTAGTGTAATTAGTATAAGTTATAAATTATATACAATAAAAGTATAAATTATATATATAT
>NIPQ01121080.1:0-32219 GCA_002806875.1 Lepidotrigona ventralis hoosana
AGGCACTGCACGCATAATCCAATTATGCAAGGAACTGAAACATGTAATCAGCATTATCTACATAAGTACAGCTTATAGTAATGCGCATTTTTCAGAAATCGAGGAGAAAGTTTACACGTACGGATATATTACAAATTATTATTTTTCAAATCTTGTAACTTTTTTAACAATTAGCAATGATTGCAGCGCGATAGCTATGTTCACCTGTTACTATGATTATGATTTTGCAGCTCAAGTTTGAAACCATCTATGGTGATTGATATATGTGAATATGGAGACAAAACATTGATCAATCTATTGCAAGAAAACATTTTGAAAACTTACCCAAACACGTACACGTTTTCCAAAAATTTGGCAGAGCAGATTATATTTAGCAATAGCGATATGCTTTTGCCTATTACTATAGTACGACCAAGCATAATTGGTGCCTCGATCGAAGATCCGTGTCCTGGTTGGTTGGAGAATATTTTTGGAGTTACAGGTATTTTTATAGATAACTATAAATATGTTAATATATTAATTTGATAAATATACTAGTATATATTAATTTGAACGAAAATAGTTAATAATGATTTATAAATATAATAAATCTCTAATTTAATATTTATTTAAACTGATTATTTCTTTCAAGAGATTGACTTATTTAATATGTTTTGATATATTTCTGACAGAAGCGTCTGCGAAAATGAAAAACTCGTCTTATCCAATTCAGTTTTATTTAAATTAGGATAGATTTAGGGTTATTTATTTTTAATAAATTTCTTATTCATNTTTAGGGTTATTTATTTTTAATAAATTTCTTATTCATAATAGTTGCAACTACGAGCTTTCGTATTTTTTGGACTTCGGTCCAATGTATATATTCTAATATTCTCACGCTATTCCATTTCGATATTTTCTGTTTCGAGATTTTTCGTAAACGATTTTTCGAGATATTTAANTATCAAGTTGCAACTACGAGCTTTCGTATTTTTTGGACTTCGGTCCAATGTATATATTCTAATATTCTCACGCTATTCCATTTCGATATTTTCTGTTTCGAGATTTTTCGTAAACGATTTTTCGAGATATTTAACTGAATATTGAATAAACTATTAACCCTGACTTATGTAGAGCAAAGCAATTTTATATAAAAAAATTTTTATGTTATAACTTTTTAATTATACAACAAGCGACATTTAAAATCTCTTGAAAGTTACTCGAGAAGGTAAGATTCATGGCATATTAATAGTATATAAACGTCTAACAATAGTTTTACTAACAATAAGACGATAATTAGGTACTTCTTCTATTCTTCTTAATTCTTTGCTTATGTAAGAGAGTTAAATGTTCAATTACAATTACATCGTTATCTCTAAACCATAGCCGAAAATAATCAATAATTTCTATTACAGGTTTATTTATGCAAGTCGGCATGGGTATTATAAAGGTAATACCAGCTAAGAAAAACGCAAACGTGGATATAGTATCTATCGATTTCGTGGTCAACATGATATTGTGTGCTGCATGGCATGTAACTCGACATCCTAATAACGAAGTTAAAGTGTACAACTGTACGAATAACGCATACCCACTCAAGTACTATTTATTATCGAATTTACAGCAGATTATTATCAAGCTCGCTACAGATTTCTATGTATTTACGAGAGATTTAAAGGCACGAAATTGCAGAGTTACATATAACATGGAAAAGTACATGAAATGTACTTTATTAATTATGTTTTCAAAAATTTACATAGAAATCCGCAGTGTAAATATAATCTTATTGCTATTATATCCCAAAGCTTTAGTTCATTCAACAAATAGAAGATAAATTATTTTACATATGATTAAATGAAGAAACATATATATATATATAAGATTAAAAGATACTGATTGTGAGGACTCCGAATCAAATCAATTGTTCTATAAGTATTTTGTACTCCCATACAAGTTTGTTCTCAATACTATAATATGTCCGATTTTGAATAATTCAACCCTACAAGTTTTGATTGAATTAAACGTTTCATTGTTTAAGATGGGAACAAATGGTGAATGCCGTAGTGCAATGTAACAGAAGAATACCGATGAAGAGAGTGTTATTCTATCCATGTTGCTTCGTGATAGATAACAAATATGTTTACAATGTTCTAAATATATTTCTGCATATTTTGCCAGCGTTCGTTGTAGATACGTTTCTAAAATTTTCAGGTAGAAAACCAATGTGAGTATTCGATTATTTGTCGAACAACGAATAGTGGTATACTAGAACAATTTTTTTTTTTTCACAATAATTCATGTACTTATATAATAATAATGATATTTAAGAATTCACATTTCAGACTGATGAAAATTAGTAAAGTTTTTAATGAATTGGTTGCAAGTGCGCAGTATTTCAGCATGCACGAATGGACTTTTCATAGAGATAACGTTAGCAAGATGATGGTGGATGTGGAAAAGTTGAAGGACAATGAGATTGTGAAATTAAATTGGGATGTAGATTGGGAAAGATATATTGCAATTTATATGGCGGGAATTGAGAAATTTATTCTGAAAGAAAAGTCTAAATCTATAGTTGCATCTAGACAGCGATTATCAGTGTACGTATAAAATTATTTTCATATTTTGAACAAAACATACGAAAATGCGAAACATTACGGCGGGCTCATCGATTTAAATGACTTTTAAATATTGTAAAATTCAACAATCGGAACAATGTTCTTCTGTACACGGTACATCGCCAGACTTTTCTCATTTTCGAAATAATCGAAGGAAGCTTTTTACGCAGTTGCATTTATGAGTCTGCAAAAACCGGACTAATGTCAAAAGACAACGATATTGCTTTCAAAAGAGCAGTATCAGTATCACTGATTGTGACACTGTCCCTCAAATCCGATCTCTTATAAACGAGATTATATGCAGTTGTAAATGTGGCTTTCGTTCAAATTTGGATTCGTAATATATGACGCAAAGATAAAGAAGTTCATGTTCATGGTCACGTAACCAACCAAGACGTAAACAACCAAGTGAATATATCGATCACGTTTGCGTTTCTGTCACAGATAAATTAAAAATTTATTGCATTTGTATCTATAGTTTTCTGCAAATATCTCGCAAGCGAAGAAAATACGGCGATTACATATATATGGAAAAAAGTTGTTCAGATTGTTGAGTTATACGACTTATTTAAGAATCATCGAAATCGACGAGACATTCGTAATCTGTATAATTAAAAAATATAATTTCAATATCTCATCAGTAGAATAATAATTTTTATATAATCGCCTAATTATAAATTTTATAATTTATATAATTTATTATAATCGCCCAACTATAAATTTTATAATTTATATAAATAAATTTATAAAATTTATAATTATATAATTTTTATATCTAATAATATTATCGTTTATTTCAGATTGTACTGGATATATCAAATAATTCGAATATTCGGTATAACTATTTTAGCAATGATATTGTATATTATATATTGATCGCCTCACTGTACATATGTATTTATATTAAATACAATCAAATAAAACTTTATTAATTTATATTAAATATACAAACATTGTGTTGGCTCAATGTAATAAAAATTCTTATTTCCTTTTCATAATGTAGAAATGATAATATTCCTAACATGTACTTGTACATAAATAACATGTACTTCTTACTTGTACATAAATAGCATCTATTATCAATTTTTTATTTCTGTATTGTTTAATTTCAAATTATATTATTGTCTAATATACAAGGTATGATACAATATACATGATACAATATTTTTCAATGCATTATTAAAATGTGTTTAAAAATGTGATAATGATCAATACAAAAATAAAAATTAAATAAACTTACTTTTGCATTTAATACTTTCAATATTCCATCATGTCATACATTATATTTAATTTTACCATATTATATGTTTCCCGTTATATAAATTTATGATAGTTACAATTGCTTTTTACACATGAGGTTTTAACTTAAGATATCTCATTTTTTCAGAAAGCATTTTATAAGATACATTTAGTAAGCAAACCGTAATCGAAGGTAATGGTAGTTTTCTGTTCTCAATGCGAATTTCTTGTTCCTCTAAATGATTCTCCAAGAGTTTAGCTGCGAGAAGCAACATATATTTGCGATCAGTTAATCGCACAATATGAGTTCCCATCACTTTTTCTAATCGAAATTTTACCGGTGGATAATTTATTCTACAAAAAAGTAGATTAATAAATACGATCTAGAAAATAACAGAAAGATCACATAAAATACAAATTTTAATTAAATTTCATTTAAATATGTGTAAATTTCATTTAAATATAATGTATATTTTTTGTTTCTAGTACTTTTTTATATTTCATAGCTGTTAAAAATACTGTATTTTTTTATTTATTTGTCTATTTCTATACCTTTTAAAAATCAGACGGAAACAAAAAATTACTCGATATAAACAGTAAAAATTTTAACTTACGCATATCTTACGTGTTCCGATTCCCACCATTGCAAAGGAGCATCATAAGGATCTATGGCAGAAATAAATATTGTTTGTACATCTTTAGTTATCTTCTTAGGCTTTCTTGATGCTTCCATTTTTTCTTTATGGAGATTGACTTTTTCATCCTTATCGATAATTTTACTTCTATATTTTTTTTTTCCTTCATGGTTAGCTTTTTTCTTGTATTTAATTTGTTTTTTCTCTAATAATGAGGTTTGCATATTGAAATATCTCTTCCTATTTTGATTTTCGTTTTGATTGTGTTGAACATAATATTATGTTCTCTCGTTGGCTTAAAACATTTTTTGTTATATTAACGTTAGTGTGATCGAACTAAAATTTTGCAAATGAATATAGTAAACTTTGAAAAAAAAACAAATGCATTCAAAGCTGCAATTTTAAAAATTTAAATCGTTTTTAAAGTCTAATATTCAAGTTTATGAATTAAAATAAAAATTTTGTTCTTTTGTTTTAAATGGAAAAAATGTTTAACGAAGATATACGGAGAATAATTGAAAATAAATAATAAAAATTGTAAGACATTTGTGATCAAACATGAAAGTTCACCTTAATATATTAAAATTTTTTAAAATCAATTATTTTATATCGTACCATTAACTTTTAATAATAAATAATAAATTATAATATTATAAATAACACTATATAAATTTTATTAAATAATAAATATGCATTTATTATATATAATCACGTTATATAAGACATATATACATAAGTTATTAAAAATTTTCATTATAAAGATAAAGTATAAATCGAATATACTGAACGTAATCAATTTTAAATGCAACAATCTTTTAACAATGTTATAATATTTTCATTATAATATTGAAGTATTTTTATTAATCAACAAAATTTTGATAAAATAACAAATTGGAATATGTATGTTTTAAATCAATTTTTTAGAAATAAATTCAATAAATTTAAATAATTAAATATTCATTATACACTATGACTCACTTCTTATTAATCGATTTATCAACAGCATAATTATGTATACGATTTGTATATTTTATACAAAATATTTATCATCTTATTACAGTCCATTTCAAAAGTGATATTCAATATTTTTATTGTATAAAAATATGAAATCACAAATAAAAATTTTATATTGTACTCATATAAGATTGAATATATATCAATCTTTTATAAAATATCAAAAAATATCAATCTTTTATATATGAATAATTTTAATCATAACTTTTAGGAAATATTTATATTACTATTATACATAATATATATCATACAGTATTTATATAATACTATAATTAACCTTAAAGTAACACATCCATAAAATTTGTATAGTTAACACGTTCGCTACCAAAGCTTGAGAAAAAAATCTTATCCATCAAATATATATCATAAAAATCTTACCACAGCCTAGGGAATTTTTTCTCATAATATGACTTCAGTTGGCATTCGGTTTTTTAACATTATAACATTGAAAATAAGCAAAATGTAATTTTATCTCCAGACCAAGAACATCTTGCATTTATTTTGTTGTTTTATAGCCAATTACAACTGTTTCGGCGAAAAATTAGTGCAACACATTATCATAAATTGATAAAGTAAACACGTTGCACATTTGTGGCGTCGGGCTCATACAAGAAATGAAACATCGCATATATGCGACGCTAGTAGCGGACGTGTAAAGTTGTGTGTGTAATAAACATGGCGAAGTATCTGGGAATAGATAGAGTTTGTAATTTTTGGCGTACAATAAAAGCAAGCGGTGGTATTTTAAATTCTTTGCGTCTTACATACAGGTTATTATAACAATTAATATTTATTTATATCAATATAGCTTATAATTACTATTTCAATTGAAAATTTCATTTATACTAACCTAATTTAGTTTATTAGATATTTATAATTGTATAATTATAGATATTTATTTTCTATCGTACGTTTGACATAAACGTATAAAAACAATTTAACATTAATTATATTATGTAATATTATATTACAGAGTGGATGAACTAAGAGATGGTACCTTAGTTGGCACAGATAAATATGGAAACAAATATTATGAGAATAATGAATATATGTTTGGTAAGTTCTAAAAATAATCATTTCGTTTATTTTTTGTTTATATTGCAAATGTGTAAAATATTTATAAAAATAATATTAACAGTAGAGCAGTATATAACTAAATAAATTTATCTTTTATACCGAATGGCCTATTTAGATCAATTCACTTAAACATCTTCAAAACAAATTGACAATATTAAAAAATATACTAGACAAAAGTTAAATTTCGGGGACCACATTATCTAATGTTAGTATTTTTTATATAATTACATGAAAGAAAATCAAATTTCTTAAATGAAATTGTATATTTTTTAATAGACTAATTGATGTTGATTGATATTCTCTATAAAAAGATATTAGTCAATGTATGTCAAAAACTATGAATTTGAAAGATCTTAGTTTTAAAATTTATCGTATAAGAGACAAAAACAAGACGAGCTTAAGAATATCACTCTCTTTCTTATCTTTCACACAACTGATTTCATATAAAGTTAAAGTTAAAATATCTTCTAAACTAGAGACGAATGGGACACATACAGAATTAGTATGGCAAATGTTTTTGAGTTTGAAGTTCTAATGAACCTTTCAAGGAAAAAAATATTACGTCATTTCAGTTCATAGAGAAAATATTGTTTCTTATCTCAGCATATTCTAATATCCAATCAGGGATAATAAGAAACAAGCTTTTAAAATAATAAAAAAAATTCTTAAAGAATTATAAGAAACATAATTGAAATGTACGCTATTTGAAAATGACAGAACAAAATGTATTGATTTATTGATTTCTCTTTGAAATAGAAGTGTTGAAATCAAAGTATTGAAATCAAGGCAAAAAATAAAAAGTAAAATAAATAATTTTAATTAAAAATTCTTCTAATAGCCTATAAATTCAAATAAAAAGTTCTTAACAAAGTATGTTACTAAAATTAAGAAAAAATTTTATATACTAAAAATTGCAACATTTGATCGATAAAATTTTCAGTAAACATTTAGTGAAAAACGCTTAACTTAATAGATATTAGTAGATAGAAAACTTGTGAAAAATATAAATTATGCCAATGAATTTTCAGATTTTTACACTCACAAACAAGCCATAAAAAAGAAATGTATCTTACTAACCCTGGTTCTTACTCCATCTTCTCCTAATATTTTTTTAACATACATGGATTAATAACTGTTTGTAGAAAACATCAAGCTGCATTGATTGATGTATTAAAAAATATATAATTTTATCAAAAAAAAAATGAAATTGATCTTCATGTGCATTCTGTGTTCACATAGGAGAAGCTTACTCATTCAAAATTTTCATATCAAGATATTTGAATGAGTCAATTTAAATAGCTATATATACCTAAAAGAAATAAGTATAATTTTATATTAGTAATATAATAACTAAATATAATTTAGGAATATAAATAATTAAGAGTTACTATTAAACTCTAAACTAAACAATAAATAATCTAATTAGAAAATTTTTATTATCATTATATAGGTCGTAATAGGTGGGTAATATATTCTGAAAAAGTTCATTTGGATTATGATGGTTCTCAAGTGCCAGCAGAATGGTTTGGATGGTTACATTATAAAACAGATTTAATCCCTACTAAGGATCCCAGTCGACCAAATCACAAGTGGATGGCAGATCACAAAGCAAATTTAAGTGGTACTAATGAAGCTTACATACCTTACACTACTACGAAACCAAAAATTATACCATGGAAACCACCACAATAATATACTTTTAATATACTTTTAGTACATTGTATTATATATAGTTGTGTAGAATAATTATAACAAAGATAACATGTAATTAAATGTAATTAAATTAATTTTATGAAAAATATTTATTATGAAACTTAGTATATATAATTATTTAATATATTATATTAAATATTTTATCAATAATTAAGTTATTGTTGTTTAAAGATATTGTATCTCATAATCAAATCTTAAACAATTCCCATTATCATTTCTATTACATTTCTTTGGTAGGTAAAAAAGAATTGTTAATTTCGCAATAAAGCAATTATAATATTTAAATTTGAAAAAAAAATATTAGAGCAAGTATTAAATTTTGATAACGTATATATCATTTTTTTTGAAAATGATGGTTTTTACTATTTTATAGCGACTTGTATTCTCGTATACGTGCTCACTAGAAATTTAATATAAAGCATTATATCTTATGATTAAAACATTTAACATAAAACAAAATATCTTATACTTCGCTATTGAAATCCAGTAATTTTTTATATTTTTAATTGAAAAGTCATGATATTTTAAATATGTTATTATCATTTAAATTAAAAAAGATAATTTAAGATTTTATAGTAATCTAACTTCAATAATTAATTGCTATTTTATTTTATCATTTAAAATATTATTGAAGAATAGTAATTAAGTATCATTTTTTAAGTACATATTTTTGCAATGACACAACACTGTAAAATAATAAATACTTCAACGAGTACCTAAATTTTTAAGTCTTTCAGAAACTAAAAAAAGAAAAAGATCTATTTAAAATTCAATAAATTTTTAATTTGAAATATATGTATAAGTTAGTAATAAGTTAATAATATTTATTTACATTTACAAAAAATATTTTATTATAGTACTAAATTAATTTGTGAGAAATAATTTTATTTAAGCAATTGGATTTCTATTAACTTTTCATAGAAGACATAATTTAAAAATATTAAAGATAATAGTTGTAATTCGTTTATTTTCATTATTATATATTTCCATTATAATTTCTGAAGAATAAAAAAAATCTTAAAAGACTTTTCTAGTCATCCTTGTTCTTTGTTACTACTGTCATATTGATTAGTCCAGATTATTAAGAGTAGGGAGACAGTACAAAAAGTATGGTCGGGAAAATTTCGATCGTAAATTCAGAATTAAAAATAGCCTTTAGAAAGTTAACATTATTTATTTGATTAAGGATCTACTTGCTATGAATTTCACAATTAAATATAAAAATAATTTCACAATTAAATATAAAAATATGTTCGGTGTAGGAATATAAATATAAACTCTAATTAATTAGAAAAGCTGTTCGCAAAGATCGAAAGGTAAGTGATATATTACATACGTATTAATATATTGATGTTGACTATTTTTCTAATTAAAATACATATGTATATTCTACTATTTGAATGAATAATTTATTACCTTTGTAAGTATTGAAAAAATGTTCATTAGGTAAATTTAAATAAACGTTTTATATTTAACAATTATATTCTCTGCGTCCTACATAATTGATTCTTAAGAAAAGAAAATGAAATTATTTATTAATATATACTATAATATTTAAAAAACTATTAATTATTCGCAATTTATAAATAATAAATAGAATTAATAAATTAGTTAATAAAATTTAATCATTTTTTTCTTTTTAATATAATAAAAAGTAATTTTTTGAATGTTGATACTGATAAAAATGTTTGATTACATAAAATAAAACTATAATTTGTTTTCATGATATTGATTAATCTCAAAATACAACAAATTATGTAATTACAAATTATAGATTTATATTTAAAAAATTATTTTTATAATTAAAAATTAATTATATATCGTTTGCTAAAGAGTATATTTGTATATAATAGATTGTATTTATTTTTACCTATGTGTAACATGCAATTAAATATTAATATGCAATATTATAGGTATTGAATTAATATGATAAATCATCGAAAATCAATATCACAAATAAAACATCTCGCATCAATAGAAAAAAAGTTGTTGGTAAATGAAGCAACGGTCCATGTAAAGAATGAAAATTACTATAAAGCCTTATGCTTATACAATAAAGTAAGTTTTCGAGTTCAAAATATGAATAATTAATAATAAATTATCGTTAGTAATAGATAATAAATAATTAAATTAATGATAGTAATTATCATTAGTACTACTTATCATTAGCACTACTATAAAATACAACGTTACGTATCAATTTATCATTTGATTATTTTGGATTATTTTGTCGAAAGTATTAATAATTATTAAAAAATACATACATATGAATTATAAACAAGTGTAACAAGAATTAAATTTACAATGAATTGTTATGCAATCATTGATTTTCTTGAACCTTATTAAAACAATAACTTTTAACCTAATTTTTTAATTCAATTTTAATACGAATATTTATAAAAATAGTTATTTATTGTATATTGTTATTAATAATAAAAAGAACTATTTTATTTGTTTATATTGTTATTAATAATAAAAAGAACTATTTTATTTGTTTATATTGTTATTAGTAATAAAAAGAACTATTTTATTTTATAAAAAATGATGTTTCCCTTATTATTGTAATGTGATTATGATAAGAACATAACCTTGTATGTACTATTATAAGTGAATATATAATATGATTATAGTTTATTTATTTAAATAAATGATGTTTCTCTTATTATTGTAATGTGATTACGATAAGGACATAATCTTGTATGTACTATTATAAGTGAATATATAATATGATTATAGTTTATTTGTTTAAATTTTATTATGAATTATTATATCGAAATTTTATCGATATTTTAACTGAGTTTTAGAATTTTAATGGTGAAAGTTGTTATACAAATAATAAAAAATATAATAATAAACACGTTTATTCTTTAAAATCTTAAAATTAATGAATCTTAAAATTAATTCAAACATTAAGAACAAAATTGTTAGTAACGATTAAATCTACGTACATGTATTAAAAATTAAAATTAAAAAAAGGAAAAAATTTTAATAATAATTCAATTTCTTTACTAATGTTTTATTAATGTTTTACGTAATTAATATTACTTTTAAAAATATGAAAAAAAATTTTCAATTAGCACACAATAAATTAGTAACACATAATGAAAACATCCGTAGCGCATTGATAAGATTTAGAATTTACAAACTACAATTATTAACATAACATTATTATGTAGATAATTTCAAGTTTAACAATTGTAAAAAATTACTGAATTGAAATAATTGTAAAAAATATTACTGAATTGAAAATCGTTAAAAAGAAATCTTTTTATTATATTATTTTATAAGATATATATATATATATATATATATGTATGTATGTATATAATTCGTTTATTAATATGATAAAAATTTCTTACATAATAAGAAATATATAAAAACATATAAATATAATATAATATACATATATGATTCATTATTCTAATTGTAAACTAAAAAAAGCAGAAAATTAAAAAATTGATTTTTTAAAGTACCTTTAAACTACAAACTGGTATAATTGCAAATTAAGAAGATCGATCCCTATGTTTCACAGTCCTCGTTCTTTATGTATATGCAAAAGTTAAATGGTTGCAAGCTGGACTAGATACTTCCTGAGAATACAAACTGAAAGAGCACATGTACGATCAGAAATTTGTCTGAAATTTCATTTGTCCGCATTGTTGACTGTTTCTAAGGAAACAAGGTATCTGACTAAGGTGTCGATAACCACACGTCTATTCTACACGCAATCACACGAAAGTAGCAGTAGTACATGCTTACCTTACATTTTAAACTATTCTCGTTGATGAAACGTGCCGAGTGTATTCATTTTATTGATTTCTATTTACAAAATCCAAACAAAAAACAATCAGTGTTTCTCTTGCAATTAGTTCTTAATATAAAATAATTTTTAAGAAAAAAAAAAAAAAAAAAAAAAAAAAAAAAAAAATATTTAAAAAAAAAAAAAAAAAAAAAAAAAAAANATAAAAATTTAATATACTTGAAATAAAATAAGTACTTAATCTAAAATAATTTTTAAAATATAAACGATTCTTTTCTCCTATTTATTATTATTATTTTCTTTTCACTTTCAACATTATTTTACTTTTAAAAAAAAAGAAGGAGAAATCGATTCAAGATCAAATGTAAAAAGATAACGAACGATGAGTGAAATAACGGTGTCAGAATCTGCGAACACTCAAAACGCTATCGATTCGAAAATAATGGGTATTCTAAATTCAACAATACATCATCATGATCTATTACAAAGTTACGTACGAGCGCCAGTAGAAAGCGCTTCAGGTTCAAAGCAATTGGAGGAATCGGAAAATTTCGATAAGATTCCATCTTCTTTGGGAACCTATTTTGACAAAGAGCTAAACGATGACGATGATAAAGAAAGTCGCATTGGCGGTGACAAAAAAGATAGGAAAAATAAGCAACGAGAGAGTAAATCCAATAAATTATCGGTCGAATCAGAAATGAACATTCAAAAGAGAAAGAAATGACGCCGACAAAATAATGGTACCCACTGCCAAGAAGAAGTATATACTGATAAGGATCGCGCTGCCGCGGTAAATATGGGTACCAAAGATATTAAACAGTCATTAAAAATGAAGCAAAAACAGGACCGTAATTTACAATTACCCGAAGACACTGAACCAACAGCTATGTTGGCTTTAGGATTGCGCGAAATGCGAATTGGTGATGTTAAAGTCGCAATGAATTGTATTAATAAGGTTCTTGTTTATTCTTTTTCGAATCGAACATTCTTTGATGTTTTGCTATTTTATTTCCATTCATATTAGTTGCATAACACTTATTATTTTAAACTGTTTAATATTTGTTATAAATATAACTTTTTTGTAATATTTATACTCTATATAAATTGAAGAAAATAATTAAATTACATCGATTCGTAATGTCTGTTTGAAATTTAAGTTTAATTAATCTTCAATAAATAAGAAGGTATCTTATTTTAATCTTTTTATCTTATAATATTACATTATATCAGTTTATTTAATTAAACATTATAAAACATTATTAAACATTATAAAACATTATATCAGTTTAATTAATCTTTGAAGAAGTAAATGAAAATTTTTTTTACACTAAAACTAAAAAGATTCAGTAAAATATTATTTATTATAATTATTTTATATGTTTCTTTTTCCCAGTTTCTTCTCAGAAATCTTAGGATAAATATTGTATTTGAAAATAATACAATGAATATGAACTAGAAATTATATGCAATTAAATGCATATAGATTACAATATACATTTATATACATTTATAAAAGTTATATACACAATATGCAATATGAATTGTTATATTTACAATAAATACAATACATATAATATAATTAAGCAAAATAAATATAAAACACACTTTATACAATAAAGATCCTGTTAATATATTAATATATTGTATTATATTATAAAATGTATATATACGATTATCCACGACCATAAGTACTGAATAAAAATGTCCTAAGACTTTTGAGCGAGAATATATATTCATTTCCATATACAGAGTTATTATAAAGACAGCAACTGATATTACCATTTTAGTTCACACTATTATCATTTACAATTTGTTAAAAGTGTTTTAAAATATTGCGAAATGCATGATTTCTACGAAGAAATCTTAAATTTAAATTTATTATACACAAAATATTTTTTATATTTTGTGTGTGTGTGTGTGTGTGTGTGTGCGCGCACGCGCGCGTGCATGCATGATGCGTGTGTGATGTGTGTGCATATAAAACCAATTTATATATATATATATATATGTTTTTGATTCTCTATATTTTGATATAATATAATTATATCATATATATAATTATTATGTTGTTTTTTGTCAGGCACTGGATCTTGAACCAAATGATAACAACGCATTAATAGCACGAAGTAAATGTCATCTTTTACTAGGAGAGCCTCAAAAAGCATTGCAAGATGCTGAGAATGCATTACAATCTAAAATGAAAAATGTCAGTATGGCTAACGCAATATACTGTAAAGCAGAAGCACTATACTATCTTAATGATTTCGAGATGAGTCTCGTTTATTATTATCGTGGCATGAAAATACGTCCAGAATATGGACAGTTTCGTCTTGGTGTTCAAAAAGCGAAAAATGCTATACAAAATATACTGCGTAAAAATTAAGTTAAAATGGTTTCATAACAACATAATTATACAAAACGAAAAACTTGATCATATTGTAAGAATTTTTATTAATTATAAACTATCTTTTAATTATAAACAGTTTTAAAATATTTGTAACGTAAAAATTTAGAAATTTATCTGCTTAGGTATATTTAATTACAGAGGAGACTTTATTCTTTTATTAGTTTCAAATATTTGTAACAGAGAAGAAAAGATTTTTGTGAAAAGGGAACATTTTGTGGATTTTAATTAGTTTATTGCTTAAAATTATATTGATTCTGAATTGTTGACAATGATAAAAAAGCATAAAAATATGTTTAAAAAAAACATATAATCAAATCAAAAAACACAATCTTATAAACATCTATTTTATATATTATTATTTTGTAATAATAATTATAATAACGATTATAATTATAATAATAATAAAAATAATAATAATTAAACACATTTTGCACGCTTTAATATATGGCTATTATATAGAAAATTTTTTATTCTTATGTTTTTGTCTTCCAGTAAAATATATAGAAAATATATTTTACTTCGTTACTTTTTAGTCGGAATCTATATAACTTGAATTAATAAATATATTAATTAATAAATAAATTTAATATACATATAAAACGTTTAAAATCCTTGCTTTCCTTTTAATATTTAAAATTTTACAAATATAGGTATCTTTTATAACTAATTGTAAATATACAGTGAATAAATATATTTGTACTGAATATAGTAAGAAATATTGTTCTCTTCATATATAAAAATATATGTTCCATGATGTGTGTGTATGTATGTGTGTGTGTGTGTGTGTTTCAGATTTTACCATTAAACTTTGCCATTAAATTTTACCATTAAAACGAAGATTACGTTGAGCAATATGTTTAGATCATTTTGAGCAAAAAATATTATGGATATCTTCAATTTTGAGATATGAAAAAAAATGTAGTAACCACCATAAGTAGTTAGATACTCTGTAATATCCTGTACATTTAACATTCAACACGGTAGTAAAACATTTATTTTGATATATGAACTGTAATGATGAATTAATTGTAATGATAATTAAACAAACATCGTTAGGTATTTTATAGTTTTATTAAATAATATATTTATTATATTATTATTATATATTTATTAATATTTCAATTGAAGTAAGAAATCTTTAATTCACTCTTAGATTACATAACCTCCGTAATATAATAAATAATAATAAAATACAGTATATACAGCAAGAAGATGATTCTTTGAACATTAATATAAAAGAGTATTAAAACTTGCTTGTAAAGTATATAAAAATAAAATATTTCATAATGGCAGAAACTGTTTTAAGCTCTGGTGAAAAAATTTTCATACTCCATGGAATAGATGTAAGTTAATATAAAAGAATCTATATATATATAAACTAAACTATAAACTAAAGTTATTTTATCATTTTTACACTTTTATAATTATAAGGCAGACTTTAGAAATGATGGTAGACGACGATGTGAATATCGATCAATGGAGATTGAAACTAAATTAATGCCACAAACGCATGGATCAGCAAGATTACACATAGGAAATACAGATATACTTGTTGGCATTAAAGTAGAACTTGATATACCTCATGCTGATAAACCAAATGAAGGAAAATTAGAATTTTTTGTTGATTGGTATGTAATACTCCTTATGGTAATTATGGTAGTTATTGAATGTTTGATATTCTTTATTAATTTTCAAATAATTATCTTAAAAAATAAAATCTCTCATAATTCTAAATAATATCTAAAAAATATTTGATATATGTAATTATATGTAAAAATTCTCTTAATTATATTTATTTAATTTTGATAAATGATCTTATAATAATTAAAAAAATAAATATTTATTAGTTGTTTCACATTGTTCATTATATTTTAGTTCTGCTACTGCAACTCCTGCATTTGAAGGAAAAGGTGGTGATGATTTAGCAACTGAAATAAGCAATGTTTTAACAGCTGCTTATCAAACACGTAATGCTTTTGATTTAAAAACACTATGTATTTTACCTCATAAAAAATGCTGGAAAATATATGTTGATGTTTTGGTAAATGTTTACACACTTGAATAATTATTACAAGGATAGTAATTTTAAAGACATGCATATACACAGATTCTTCAATATGGTGGCAATCTTTTTGATGCAGTAGGAATTGCAGTTAAAGCTGCATTAAATAGCACAGAAATACCAAAAATTACAGCTGCAACTCTTGATGGTGGAGAACCAGATATTGAGTTATCAGATGATTCTTATGACTGTATACAATTGGATACAAGCAATTATCCGATTATTATAACACTGTGTAAAGTATGTTTGTGTTAATTTATAATATTTTATAATTTTTATGTTATAGATATGTCTAAAGAAAGGAATTTTGTACTATATTTAAAATATGAAATATATGTAATTTATATACACATGGATTAAATTAATATTTACTTTTTTCTACAGATTGGCGATAATTATATTGTAGATCCAACCTTGGAAGAAGAAGTATGTAGTACAAGTAGTATTGTTATGTCTATACTACCAAATGGTAAAATTTCATCAGTAGTTAAATTGGGTTATGGAAGCATTCAATTTAATACATTTACCAAAATGTTGCAAGTAATAATATTATTATACATTATACGATGTATCTCACATAATCGTCGCCACGGTTTTTCAAGTCGAATTCTGTTCAATAAGTCTAATAAATCAAGGTGACTTTAACTTTTTATTGGAAAAGAAGGTTTTTGTAATATTTATAATATTTATAAACATGTAGCTGACTGAAAGCTGATTAATCTTTGTTCGAAATTCGACATTTTTTTGTTAGAACTGTCTGAAAAATCGTGACAATAATTGCGTGGATGTATATAAGGAGTGCATATAAAGTAGTAACTGTAATGTATGCAAGATTGAATAGGATGTATGGTACAACTAGACGGAAAACATGTATTCTACATGTTAAAATAAATAGAAAGTGTAAAAGAAAATTTTTTCACTTAAGACCTTGCTTTCGAGAAGAGCCAGTTAAAAAATTTATTAAGTACATTAGAATTTGACAACAATTGAAAAATGTGATATATGTATTTCTACGAACTAGTAACATAAATATATTCGAATTAGATATTTTTGAAAAATTTTTTGATACACTTTTACATGTTAAATAAATCCACCCAATTGTACTATGCACCATTTTACGCCTTGTGTATATTAAAAACAACAGAATTATATTTTCAGATGGGTGAAATTATAGGATTACAATTAAATAAAACCCTCATGAATGTACTGAAAGAAGAAAATCAATTTGGACGGCAAAGACGGATATTTGGATTTCTTAAATAAACATCTATAACAAATATAACTACATTTTTAATTCCAAATATTGTATCATTTTTATCTTTCATATTTTTTAAATAGCTTTTCTTTTCTTTATATCTATATAATCTACATAACTAAACAATGTGTAAATAAAATAAAATAAGCTACTTGGAAAAAGCAAAATTTGATTTTTAAAACCATACTTAAATTATAGAATTAAAAACATACAATACATTTTGAATTACTATTTTATTATGTTTAAATACTAGATAATAATATAGATACTAGACAATAATTTTTATATGGGAGAATTTTCGAAACCAAATGTACCGAAAGGTGGAGGCTTTTCCAGACCTTTGTAACCTTTAGTTCCTGGAATTTTTGCGGGGCGTGTTGGTATCTTTCTCCAAGCGGATTGTCTCATCCAAGTCTATAAAAACAAACGTGATAAACTTGTATTAAAAGATTACTCTATTGTGGATTTGAACAGATCTTTTTTTAATTAGAACTTTATTATGACATACAAACAACCAAAAAAATAATAAAAAAAGTTGACTATGATTAAAAAAAAAAATCTGATCAAAATTTATAAAGAAATAATCTCGACAAGTTCACAAATATTTTAACATGTTTAAAATATTCTATTTGCCACAAATACTAAAAAAAGTTTTCTTACAGCTGTATTATAATGGTAGTAGTACCATCCACTATAAACTACACATATTCCCATCAAAATTTTTGCTGTACAATAACGTATAATTAATGCACTGTGAGCACCCTGTAATTAAATGTAATGTCAGACAAAAATAATAACAGTTATTTGTTCTATATAAAAATTTTTGTTCTCTTACCACAACAGGAGTTAATAGTCTTTCAAATGCATTTAGTGGTACTCTATAGAATCTTCGAAATGGGTTATAGTAATGTTTATAATACTCCTTTGACACTAATGGCTCATCTGGTGAAAGCTGCTGGCTTTTAAGATACTTAGCTCTCCATGCACGTTCTTCATCTGTCATACCAATCAAACGTTCTCTTTCATCCACTACACGGCCACCAATATTCATTGGTTTTACACCACCACTATCAGAAGATGCCATTATAAATGGATTACTAAAACTAAAAAAGTCATAATGATACAATAGCTAAATAATTACATAACATATGAAAATTAAGAGTGATTTTGTCATTTAAATCAACTATATAAAATAAGTAATAAAGTATGTAAATGAAATTAACATGATTTTAGTCTTTACATACAGAATATGTACATAAAATAAATTTGGTTTATATAAAAAGATGTGTATGTAATATGTATTAATAAATTACGTACATTTGTAATAAAGTTTATTATAATACAGAATACACAATAAATAAATAATCGATTGAATTTATGGAAATATTAATACATGATATATTAAAAACAACCTTTATATTGTACACACAAGAATTATGTTGCACAATATAGGATTGAACATAACCTTTACGTAATGAACATGCGCATTACGTGTTACAATCACCATAATGTACAATTCACCAGGAAAGATCTCGAAATGTAAATATGATTTTAAACAAGATTTTGCTTTATTTGTATTTGATATGATATATATTATATCGATATAGTATTTATTACGTGTATTCGATATAATATGTATTACTTGCATTCGACATAATATTCATATACAGTTCTGCGTATAAATAGTAATATTTTACATTTTTAATATTAAATTCTTTATTTCACATTTTATTTTCCCTTTTTGAAAACGGAAAGAAAGAAGAGAGATAAAAAATAGTTATTGTTATATTTTCAATGTTTGAGATTATATATAAATTTAAATTCCATTAATATATTTTACTTTGACTTATTCTTTTTTTATATTTTATCATATATAAGTATAGATATATTTTATCAGTATATCCTATTGCCTATACAATTGCTTTAAATTTAATTTTGGAAATATATTGTCTATAGTCTAATTACTTGTTTTATTTTGAATTGATTGAATAATTTAATTTCAAAAAATGGAAAATATTAAATTATTATATAAATAAAAATAAAATTATTTTTCAATATACTATATTATTATTAAATATAAATAAAATTATTTTTCAAAATTTTTAATTTTTCCTAAATTTTTTATAGCATTTTTAAATAAGAATTATAGATATAAATTATAGATATAAAAACATTATAAATATAAATATAAGAATTTTAAAAAATAAATTATAGGAATATAGTAATTGTGAGTAATCTTTATAAATCCTTATAAATTATGAGTGATCTTTATTAATCATCAAGTTTTTATTATTTAGTAAAAATTTATATAGCAACCAACAAATTTTGAAACTTATGTATGTATCTGTGTATACAGCATAGGGTCTCAATCATTAAACTTTGCCAACATTTGAAAAATACTTAACTTTTAATGATTATCATTTTTTTCAAATTTTTTTTAGTAATCAATTTTAGTTCAGATTAGTTTATACAAATGATAATTTTCTGTTTCTAGTTTCTACTTATACATGTAAGTAAACATATTTTTATAGCATCCACTGTACTATATTAGAAAAGTTGTTATTGATGATACTAGCAGCCTCTTTTATCTTTTTTATCAACTCATTACAAGTACTTGTACTAAAATAAATTTTAATCATAAATATAAAATCATAAAAGTTAAGTAGCTTCAATATATCTGATTACTTGGTTTGTACTACATTTTGTACTTCATTTTCTTTCACGCGTCAAAAATAAAGACGTATCGATCCATAGTGTATAATAATATTTTTAATTCAAAATAATTTCCCAAACATGTTGGCAAAATTTGACGATTGAGATCTGAAATACTCTGTATATATATTTAAATAAAAATAGTTTGTAATTTTAAAGATAAATTTGGCACCAATATATTATACAATTCTTATTAAGCTATCTAATGTGCATTTAAATAATTAAATGCAATTATTTGGCAGTTAAAATATTTTACATCACAATATTCAATTTTTTATTATATGAAAAACATTGAACATTTTTTTATAATATAAGGCGAAATTTGTGATCTAATTATTAATACATAAATCAAATATATAATCTTTATAATGTTGTAATTCTTTTATACTTTCTTTTATATCAGGTAATGCTCTATGAACATGTTTTTTTTCTAAGGTAGGTATGTTTATATTCCATCTTCTAAAATTAACACAATTACATTAACATTCTATTGGATATATAAAATATAATGGATAAAGAAACACTTCTAATACTTACTTAACTAATTCTTTAATAGTAGAAATATCAATAGTTCTATAATGTAAATAATTATTAATTAATGGCATGTGTTTATATAGAAACATACGATCCGTGTAAACTGAATTTCCTGCTAATGGACATGTCGCTTCTTTTATATATGTTTTTAGATATTTTAGTACAATTTGTTCAGCATCTTGTATTGTGGTTTTACTTAAACGTGACTCATCAATTAATCCTGTCTGAAAGTATAATAAAAATATTTTTATAAAAATTTATGATTATTATTAAATTTATTATAAATCTTTACTTTTTGATGAATCTTTAGACACCAGTCATTCATATTGTTTAGTATTTCATCTGGCTGATGTACGACAACATTGAAATCTTTGCTTACAAGTTTTAAATTTTTATCGGTGATTAAGCACGCTATTTCCAGAATCTGGCATGTATTTACATCAAGTCCAGTCATCTAAAATATATATTTGATTAGTTATGCTAAAAAATGTATTCTTTTGTGAAAAATTACTTAACAATATTTACTTCCAGATCTAACCAAACAATGTAGTTATTTTCCTTTGTGCTTGTACTTATATAGAATACAGACGACTTAGCTGTTGATGAATTGTAATTGAAATGTAATATTTAAAGAATGTTTTCATTAGTTTTAAAATATATGCAAAAAATTGTGCTTTTGTCTTTAATAATAAGCATAATATAACATTCACTGAATGTTTCGTTATAACATTCCAAATGCTTTTTTTATTATTGAAATATAATTTTAAAAGTCAACAAAATTTGTCATTGTTAAACATTTATTTTACATGATATGTTTAAATTACCAATTTGGAAATAACGAGGAACAGTTAACTGAAGACAATTCTTCGACCATTTCATACAGTATGTAAAAATCATTTTTATAATATTTTAATCTGTTTTAACTTTATACAATATATTTACATATTTAGAAATAGAACGGAATGCAGTGCGTAACATTCAACTAGATATAAAGTAAAATTTACTATCAAAAAGTAACTAAAAAAGTTAGTTTGATGAAGCGAAATACAATTGCTACTAACTGTACAGTTAGTAAAACAATATTACTTGTTACTACAATATTATTTATTACTTATTATAATTATTTATCTTCGATCTCTTCAATTGAAAATATAAGACAAGATATGTATAAATTCATAAAAAAAATTTAAATATGAAATATTTGAATATTCTTTTGAAAAATTATAAAAAATATAACTCATTTATTAACAATTATAATTTATATAACTATACATTAAAAAATATAATTTATGTTACAAAATTTATTTTTAAAAATAAATATTACTAAATTATATGTCTTAACCTAACCCGTTACTAAATTATTTCAATAAGTAATAATATACAAAATTTGTAGTAAAAAGATGGAAATTTTCAAAATTCTACATTACTAAGTACAGACTGATTTTAGACTGATTTAAATATAACATTCTCTTATTAGAAAATTTTGCACTAGCGAAGAAGAATTATATTGAACCGTAGAAACCATTCAACAGAAAAGCAGAATATACACAGCAGCAGTGGTGGCAACAATGATGGACTTGTGAAAAAAGTGTCGCTAAGATTGCATATAAAAAAAAAAAATCTGCAGTTATTGGATGATCACAACTTTATTTTATTAAATAGGTTATAATCCTTAAGGAGGAAAATATGGAAGCAGAACCTTTAGAACTCGAAGATGGTGAAGTTATAGATGATGAGGTGAAATATCGTATAATTTTATATTTTGTAGAAACCTAACCTATTGTAACCACAAAGACACTTCACATTCCAATGTTAAAATTTTTATAATTGAATTAAAATCATTTCATTCGAGTTTATTCAATTTGAATAAAATAATTCTTCTGTACTTTACAGTTGTAATGCTGCATTAAAACCATTATATATTTTTAAATGCTAAATGTAAATATAATGTATATATTACTAAATGTAAGTATATTTGTTAATTTTTGTAATATATTTTTATTTAGGCAAGCGATATTGAAACGTATAATGTACTGAAAAGACCTCATGCAATTCCAAATAAAGAAGAGAATATAAAAATGGGCTATAGCGACGAATCTGATGATTCTGTGGATTCTGAAAGCGATTCCGATTCAGATTCTGGACATATCAAAAGCAAAAGACCTAAGTTAAAGCTGAGAAGATCTCGAAGTATGACAAAAAATTGCTTGGACAAACGTGACAAATATAAAATATGGTGTACACAATTACAAGAGGAATCTTTAACAGAAAATTTAATATTATGCGGTGTAACGAAAAAACAGAATCAAGAACGCAGCGTTGAAAGTTACAACATTCCGCATCGTTATTCATTCAATGGTACATGGAATACAGAACATCGCAACAATAATAGTTCAGAAGATGAAAAAGACGGGGACAAAAGGTTAACAAATAAAAGAACAAATTCAGACAGGAGTAATGTTAGGTTGAGATTAGGAAAAAAACGTAATCTAATGGACATAGATAATCAAAAGGGAATTGCACGAAAGATAGCTGATTTAACTACAACTGTCGAATCAACTGACGCAGCTGTGGCAATTGATATAACGTCAAAACTTAATGAGAAAAAAGATCTTCTTATAAGTAAGGAATCTAACTCTTAGTTATCTCGGACTAAATGATACACATGTATAGTTATATTTAAACTTGTGTGTATTTTTTGTAGGGAGAATTGTAGATATTATTGGTAAGGAGAAAGCCATTGATTTTTTTCAAAAAACCAAAAAGATTGAAGAAGGAGGTGGTATGTTAATAATGAACGGATCTAGAAGAAGAACTGCAGGAGGTGTATATTTGTGGTTAGTGAAAAATGATGAACATATACCACGAGAAAAGATAAGAGAGATTTTTGATTATGATAAAAAAGAACACACCGAACAGAGGAAAGCCAATGCTGCTGCGAAAAGGCAAAAATCACAAGAATTGATAAAGTGTCTCGAAAGTAAGTTATCTGTTACACAGATAAAAAGAATTTTTTTCTTAATAAAAGTATTTTTAGATGGTTCAGAAAAAGATCTTCCTGCCTTATTAACAAAGGCAGAACTTTCTACAAGAGAAATAGCAGAAGAAGCCAGATTAAGACGCGGAGAGGGAATGGATAGAATGCCAGTCGATTCTGATCGGACAATGACTAATCCGCCTCCTAGTCCTGTAACAGATGATCCAGATCATTCAGAACATCAAAGGCATGTTCAAAATTATGATGACGATTTTCTTGACATTGGAATAGACATAGACAGTATGGAAGTTCTTTAAAATATTATAATTTCTTTTTAATAGATGTATTGCGCAAATAACTTGTACAAAAGTTAAAAAAAAAATTTTAATCTTTACAAAATATCTATACACATATATTATGTGAATACACATTTACGTAATTTGTACGTTTGCCTACAATATACACAAATAAAAATTATAGATCAAATCAATTGCAACGACGTTCCACATTGTGATAAAATAATTTATCAAATGTACATATTATGGTAATATTGTAATTTTCTCAGACTTTGGAAAGCAAAAGAATATTTGTATACTCTTTTTTTATGTTTCATTTAACACATTTATATTTATTATTAAGATAGAATGTAAAAAAATGTAAGAGACAAAAATGAAATTTCATAAAAATTAGTAATGTAACATACAAATATTTATGTTACGTCATTTTTATGAAATTTTCATTGTTAAAGATTGTTTCATGTATATAAAAGTCATTATGATAATAAATACTGGACTATTTGTACTTTGTATAATATATTGAACAAGTTGTGTCTCATATATAAAATTTTACTTTTTATATAAAACAATTCAGTTTTTAATTAACAATGTTATATAACATACATAAATTTAGAAGATTTAATTAAAATATTTTGATTTTGGTTAAATTTTTTAAATGTATTAACATAATTATATACTTAAAATAAATAGCTATTTAATTATTTTACAAAAATAAATAACTCTCTTATAACTCTTATAACTCTTAAAATAATTAAATAAAATAAGACTGAATTATTTCAAATTTTTACCTAATTGGATTTTTAAAATTTTATAATTTGTATTTGGCATATAATTTTAAACGTGTTAATAATGGTTTTCTTTGTCAATTTTATGGAATTTTATGGATCGGTATGAAAATTTGATTTTCTTCACATATAAAGGGAAACAAAAATTTATATAAATTATAAACTTATATTTAACTTTGGGTAGATAAATAAATGAATTGACTTTTCAAATTTTTGTTTTTTGAAACAAATAAAAAATCATAAATAGTTATATATAATTATACAAAATAGGACATTAATATTATTTAATATATTTATTCTTTTATATATTTTTAAACATATAATAAATGTTATATGTATAAAAAGAAATAGTTCTTTGAACTGTTAAAAAGAAATAGTTATTGCTATTATTTAATGAGCATTTCTTTTGTTTTATGTTATTGAAGTAATATTTTATAGATTAATAAATGTAATCAATTCAAAAACTTGTAAGGCATATCATTTTGTAAATAAATTTTATATACATATATATGCCGTGTATGTTTATGTTTATACATAAATATAGACATATAATTTGTGAAATAGAATAGATATATAATTTGTTTTATGAAATACACGTCTAAATAAATTTTAATAATAATATTTTAAAACCAGTTCTTTTCATAAACTTATTTTATTTATTTCTATAAGATTTCTATAAGATTCAATTTTATAAAATTGAAAGGGATATAATTCATATTTTTATATTTAATTCATAATTTATGATTATTCTTCCGTAACATGTTCAATCAAATAAATAATGAAATATATTTCCTTTATATTTTTTAATTTTCAATTACTGCTTTTTCGTGCTGCAAAAATTTAAATACATAGTTAGTTTTTTGTAAAATTGAAAAATTAAAGTTATAAGAACTATAAATGATCTAATTTCATACCCTAATTTCCATACACGCATGTACTGCTATTTTTAGTTGAATATTGTTCGCACTTGTTTATTTCTATTTACATATTTAGATTTTCTTATTATGAGTTTTGTAACACGAAGTCATTTATATAATTGGCGGAAACAAGTCTATCATTTAAAATAAAAGCTGATGATTTTTTAGATCGTAAAATACATATTTTATCATTACATATTTATTTGGCATATGTTTACTCAGTGGAATTTCGAAGTAAAATTTAATAACATTATATCTTTTTCAAATAAAGATAATTACATCATTTTTTTTAATAAAGAGAGCAGTATTTCGCATCTTTCTTTGACCTATAGAAAGATATTAAATATATAATATAAATATTCAAAATAGAGAATAAAATGAAATTAATAATATACATATTCAAGAGTATAATATATACAGACTTACTTGATCAATTGTACGATTTCCTAATGTTTTACTAACCAAAACAAGTGAATTTTCAGAATATTCTTTTTTAACAGTTTGCAATAGAATCATATCTTCCTGTCGTGTCCATGACTTAGTGTTTAGATTAGTATTTGAATCAACAATATTGTTAATTTCATGAGATGAATCAATCTTGCTTACATTATCATTCGACATTTTTATTTCCACATCTGACGTATTATTTTCTATTATTTCCTTAGAGTTTTTATAATTGATAAACAAACATTCATCCGATTTCACATCAGCACTGACATTTGAATTTTCCAATTTTATTTCTTGTTTGTCAATTTTTTTCTCATTTTTAGCTTTACATTGAGATATACGCATTTTTTTCGTATTTCTATTTATATGATTCAATTCATTCCTAGATCTTTTCAAGTCTTTTTTCTGATCTGTAGATTTTGATGGAGATTTTATAGTCCTTTTAGCTTTTATAATTAATTTTTCTCCTTCTTCGTTTTCTTTGACAGGTGAATTTTTTACTATGCAAGATTTTTGATATTGTTCATCAGCATGAAATTCATTCTTTGAAGACTTCTTTCGTTGTTTGGACGAAATGGATAAAGCAAATTTATCAGTAGTTTTTAAAGATACACGTGCAATATTTTCCAATTTTTCTTCTTCAGCTCCAGGAAAAATAATTTTTGCAGGTCTTAAACCTTCAGATGTTTGAAGGTAAATTTTCCCGTTGAGGAACTATTTTTTTATATAAATCATAAATTTTTTTATTAAAAGTGTATGTTAAACAGTTTCAAATAATGAAACATATGAAACATTTGATATATTGATCATATGAAACATATGAAACAGTTTCAAATAATGAAACATATGAAACATTATTTTAAAAAGTTATTAACATATAATAACATTTAATGTACATTTATTATAATTAATTATAATTCATTCTTATATTCTTCTTAGCTTCTTCACTTGTATTGCATATTTCAGATTGTTGTAAAAATTATTAAAAAATAAATAACAAAAAATTGTACGTACCCTTGTGCCACAAGACACGCAATGTTCAGAAATATTTTTACAACTGGATTCATCACTACTATGACAGTTGCATTTGCAGTTTTCTCCACCATAAGGATCTTCTTGAAATGATAAGACAGGCAGTTCTATATTTTCATATAATTCAGGCGCATCTTCGGAATAAATTTTACTTTTATCATATGGACCCACTGGACATGTTAAGTTTTCAAACATGTGCGATGCAAACAAACTATAAGATAATAAATATCTACAATTTTCTTTTCATTAATATATATAATAACATTATTATTTGTATTACCTTTCTGGAGGCTTAGCAGTTGGTAATATTTGTAAAAATAAATCCATAATCAAAGGATGTCCTTTGAGTATAGAACTCATAGTTGCGTGAATATGCTCTAATGTTGTCTGTGGATTAGATGAAAGTTGTGTAATAGCTTGCATCATTTTTGCTATCCGAGAAGGTTGTTTAGCAAAATATATTTGAGCTACATTAACAAATTCATTCATCTTTTGAAGCATTGTATACTCTACTGATTTATCCAGCATTGCAACTTGATGTGGTTTCAAAAACAATAAAAAATCTGTACAAAGCTCAGGATATTCCCGTAAATTTTTACATATATCGTGATACAAATTGATAGTTATTGTATCTTTTGCAGCTTTTCTCATAATTCGTTCAGTATGCAAAGATCTTGCTGAGCTCGAAAATGATAATTCGTTTTCCATCTGATTAATGTTATCTAATTTTTCGTAATAATCTAAATATAATTTTATTACGGACCGTAATGTTGCTGGATTGTTAGATTCTAATGTCAAGTGCAATTTCTGAAAGTATGATGCTGCAAACTCTATATAAAATAATACAAATTAATGTTACATTAAACTAAAATAAGTTAAATAAAATGTATTAAAGTTATTGGATAAGCACATACTTGAACTTCTTTCTTCTTCATTTAATGGATTTTCTGATTCCAAAAGTCTTTTAATGTTTTCTAATTCCCTAGCTTCTTTAGCTTTCTTTCTACTAATATAATCTTTTTTAATAGTCGTGCTAGCTAACATTAGTTCTGCTATTTCATCTTCATTGTCCTATAATGAAATATTAAAAATGTTAATTTTATTCAACATTAATCTTGAAATCAATGATAATTTTACTTACAAGCATAGACGAATCTGATGATTTTTCTATATTTTTATTTACATCATTTTTTTCTCTGGATTTTAAGGCATTGCAATTAGATAAACCTTTTGGCCCTAATACTTGAGCCATTAATTTCATATTTTGAGCACTTTTTGTTTTTGCTAATCTAGGAGTAGTCTTCCGTAATTGAGGTAATTCTTGTACTATTTCAGATTTTTTAGGAAATTTCGAATGTTTTAAGGTAATTGAATTTGTGGATATATCGTTTTGAACTTCTTTTAATTCATTCGTATCTTTCTGGTTCCCTTTTTCTTCTTGTGTGGTTATAATTTTTAAATAATTACTATGATGCAATGAACGTTCTTTATTTAATGCATATATATTATGTGATTTAATATTATCTCCATTATTTGATATATTCTTAAAGACTTCAGAATTAGCATTTGCATTTGTGCATAAATTATTTTTTAATGTGTTTCTAATTGTTTTCTGATTTGCAGGTAATATTTTTGGTAATATATTATTTGCAGGTAATATTTGTGATAATGTATTAACAGGCTGGTTTTGTGCACAAAGAAAGTGAGCTTTAGAAATAGTAATTTGGTTTCTATTTCCATTTCCATTTATAACACAATCTTTATTTATATCATTGTACAAATTAAGATTATGTTTTCGCTTTACCATATCAATTCTCTCCTTCGTCTATATGAACAAATATAACATTACAAACATAACTACAAGATCAGACACGTAATTTATATTACTGTAGCAAAAAATATTTTAAGGGAGATACATTCGATGTTTTATAGGATATTTATCTTTGAACATTGAGTTACATTTTTTTATAATAATAATAATGATGGAAATTAAGATAATTAAGTACCACGTCCTGTATGAAAAATAATTAAAATAATAAAAAGAAAATGTAATATAAATAATATAAAACATCGAATATGTATATAAACATTTATAAATTAATCATATTAATTACTTACATTATTAAGGTAAGTTTGCCAAATTAAAGGTAACAGATTTATTGATTGATTTTTAGGTGCTTTCAGATCACATTCCAACGTTATATAATGTATTGTTCTAGGAGCACAATTCTTTTCAAAATAATGCTGTGAAAACAAATGCTATGTTTAATCAAATTTTATTAAATTGAAAATATCATATTGCTTATAGATATATTATTTACTTTTATTGGATTTGCATCTTTTGCATTTCGACATTTTTTGATGTAATATAATAATCCTTCAGGTTCTCTACATGGTACTAAATATTGAATAATTAATTTTACTGCATCAGCTAACTGAAGATTTTTACCCTTAAATTTTCTTGATTTAGATGCAACAAAAGGAAGAAACTGTTCTAAACCCAATGCAATTAAACTAAAAAAGCAAACCATTATACTATATCCATAATATGTTTTTTTTACATTATATACTATTCACTTACTTTTCTTCTGATCTTAAATACGGAGACCGCATAAACTTATTTAATTCACTTCTGAACGGCATTTCAGGCAAGAGTTGTGGATACATCAAAGCTTTACTTTCCACAAATAATTTTTGTAATTCTGGATAAAATTTAGGAATATATTTACATTTGTTTATTTTTTTTACTGCTTCTTCATCTGTCATAATTTTTTTGAAATCCTCAGAAAATTTATTATCCAAAAATTTATTTTCCCAATCAGATACTAATTTTAAAGCATCTGGTAAATTTGCCACATTGAATGCAGAATTAGGTCCGTTAGTCAAGTATCTAATACAAATTCAATACATATTTAATACACATTTATTTACAAACTGATTGTAAACTTACTTTATACTATTTAGATTTTGTTTGCATGTTTTTGATTGCGAATGTAAGTCTGGATGCATATATGTCATAGCAAAATGTTGCACCATTAATTGTACATGTTGTCGAAATTGAACTGCCAACAATTCTTGTTGATTTGGATTCATTGAATTGAGAAGTTCAGGTTCTTTGTAAGTAGGTAATAAATCTGTTACAGAACAATTCTAAATTCCACAATTAAAATTGCAATAAAATTGTATTTTTAATTAACACTCGGACGGAAATCTATCGAGCAACTATGTAAATGACAGTGTTTGAGTCCGTTTGAACCAACTGTATGCTTTTTTTTTTGGCTTAAAATTGAATACATCTTTCGAGAAATAGTGCCTTTGTTATAGTTTTAACATAAATAAACAATGATTCGCAGAGTGCAAATGAACCCTTTGGATACCGTCCGAATGTTAAATACAGTAATTATGCTACCATCTCACCATAATATTGTTTTCACTTGAAAAATTTGTATTTTCTGGAGACCTTCTTTTTTTTGAAATCTCTTGTTCTTGTTTTGAAAACATGTCTGTAAACTCAAATAATTCTGCAATCAAGTTATTCAATTCTTTGCGAGTAATTTTTACAGCTTTGTCAGCTCTCAATTCTTCTTTATCCACTGTAAATATATTTAAATTATTTGTATAATAGTCTATTGAAGGAATTTACACTATGCATATCTTTTTTTTTTATTATACATACAAAACTCTGTTTCTTCATCTTCTAAAATATTATATTCTGGATCTGCTTCCGAATCATCTTCCACTATTGGTTCTTGAGTTAATGGTTGGGTAAATTCTTTTAAGAAATTATCCCAATCTTCATCTAGTTCGCAATCCAAGTCATACATATCAGTGGTTATATCTGGTGGTATGAATGCTTGTTCAATTTGTTCCAAAGGTGTTTCACTTAAACAAACTTTTGAACGAGTTCTTTGACCAATACTTTCTTCTTCTGTTGGAACATAAGGAATCCTAAGAAAAATTATATTAAAGAAATTAGGATTCTATCAGTATAATTTATACGATCATATATATCATTTGAAAATTTCTTAAATATGTTAATCTACCCAGGAATCTTGAAAATTCCTTCAGGATCAATCTGATCCTGAGGATGAGATTCTTGCTCTGGATTATATTCTTCATCAGATGAATCTTCTGGTAATTCTTCTTCGATTAACACTTGTACTTCTGATGAAGTCTTCTTCACCGGAGTAATTGGCCATGGTATATTAACTTGAGCGGCTGCTAATTCTCTGCATTAATTATAGAATATTTTTATTCAATGAAATTATTGTACAATTATCGCACTATTATTATATAAATGTATAATATATTTTATCAAACTATACTTGGCCTTTGCTCTTGTTAGTTTCGGTTCAAAAGATATATCATTTTCATTTGTATTATGGAGACGATTTTTAGTCATTGCTATTATGTATTTGTTATGTTTCTATAAATATATGTAAAACGATTGACAATTCCGTTTACTAATCAATAGAGGACTAATTCTTCTCTGTTCCTTTAATAATATTTTTATTCAATGAAATTATTGTACAATTATCGCACTATTATTATATAAATGTATAATATATTTTATCAAACTATACTTGGCCTTTGCTCTTGTTAGTTTCGGTTCAAAAGATATATCATTTTCTGTATTATGGAGACGATTTTTAGTCATTGCTATTATGTATTTGTTATGTTTCTATAAATATATGTAAAACGATTGACAATTCCGTTTACTAATCAATAGAGGACTAATTCTTCTCTGTTCCTTTAAT
>NIPQ01121090.1:0-12840 GCA_002806875.1 Lepidotrigona ventralis hoosana
ATCTTTCATTCGCGACGGCTCCTCTCGCGTGGCGCGCGCAAAGCAAATGGACGCCCAACGTGCCGGGTAAAAGCGGGATCTCGAAATGCACTAGCTTTTAAGGAATTAAATCTGCTCGAACCCGACTGGGGGGTTCACGTTGGTAGCCCCGTTATTGTTTTTCTACGTATAAAATATTAATTCTGCCCGCGCCTTCCCCAGATATTCGCCAGATCCTTGCGATCGCTCTTGATTTGCTTTTGATCGCCTCAGTTTTCATTTTCCACCGATTACCAGTTTTCAAATGAACGCTACGATCGACGTGACTTTTTATTTCTATCACGCGCTACTGAGTCGATATGTACGTACAATTAGCTATCACGAGTGCAAAGTAATATAACCAAGTATATAATAATATTTAATATTTAATATTATCTACAAGTAATACGCAAAAGTTAAGAGATATAGTAATGGACAAAAAAGTAAATTCAATCAGAAGTTCGATTGTAATTAGGCACAACAGTGTCTGAAAATTGAAAGAAGAATTTCGGTCTTGAGAAACTCTAAGAAAGTAATCGTCTCAAACATTTGTTCATTATTATAGCTAGGCGAATACTTTCCTCTTCTGCACGATATTCTTTGAAGTATATAGTATATATGATAGTTTTTTTTCTTTCTTTTAATACGAAAATTCATCACCCAATATTGAATTGATTTTTCCTTATTTTTCTTGTCTTCTTCTCCTTTGACGCTTCCTCGGAAGAGTACCATTTCACACAATGCACGATATTTCTCGTTCCTTCTTTTCACCTTTTATTTTTCCCATAGCGTTGTTCCCTCCATCGTTGCAACAAAATATCTCATAACGTTATCTCTGCGGGAGAGTAAGTAGTTTTATTTTGCTAATTGTATCGTGCCTGCGAGGCGTAACTACGAATGTAGCTAATTTTGTGAGAGATAACTTGGCCAACTGAAAGTGACAGATTCCTCTTTCATTATCCGCATTTGTTTCCTGCAGTTACTCGCGAAGACAGTTCGACCCACAAGCGCGCAAGTATTACGTACAACCGCGACAAATTGGCCCAGTTCTGCCGGAGGATTTGCTTAACGGTCCCTTTCGCGGCGGAAACTTTCCACCATGAATTCTCCTTGTTCTCTTTATTATTTTTCTTTCCCCTCTCTTTCCCTCTCTCTTTCGAGAAAACCGGGGTCGAGTTTCTCGAGCAAGCGACACGGTCGGGGCGGGGAAAAAAGAGCATCGCGTCGGTCATTATGATGTCACTGAGAGAGACAAGGGGCAGGCAAAGTCACTTTGAAACTTCCTCCGGACGAGTAAACAATTTATCAGGCTGAAACTAAAACATAAAGGGAAAACCGCGGCGCGGGCGAGTCGCGAGCTGCCGCGCGCCGTCTCACAGCCTCGGAGAATTTTCACGCCACCGCGGTTCTTATCGCGTAGCTGTGTGTTGGACTGCTCGCGAGAACTTGCCCGCGTCCGCGGGGACTTCAGTTCGACGAGTTTTATCTGACGGCCACTTGCACGAGTACCGCGGCAGCAAGTTGCTGGAAGAACCGGCCGCGACAGCCGAAGAAGTCGAAAACGAAGCGCGGAAAAAGCCCGCGTTGCCTGTGCAGATCGCTCGTGATCGCTTCGAGATACGTTGCCAGAGAAATTTCTCTCTCTCTCTCTTTTTATCTCTTTCTTTTTTTTATTCTCACCACTCGAGGCTTTAAAATTCGACGCGCGATAACTTTGTAATCGAACTTTGTTCGTGTATACACGGTGGAATTACAGAAACTGTGCAAAATGGATGGTGCAAATAGTATTTGGCTCGCTGTTTGGAGTAGATTTTATCCTCGTCAAGAGCGAAGATAATTTGAACACATATAAAAGCGTATTTAAGGTCTGTAATTCTCTATTAATCTCTATAATTAAGGTGGGGAAAAATGATATTTGACGAAGAACTCAATTCTTGGTAAATTGATACGAATTTCATCGATTATTTTAAGTTACTTATTGATTCTATAATACCAGAATGTGGAATTACAATACTGTCTACTATACTATTTTTAAAATACACTTTACCCTACTTTCCTCTTTGTACCTCTGCATTAATTATTACTCCAAATCTCTGCAAGTAAAAAAAAAAAAAAATATATAACGCACAAATAGAAACACGAGCGAGTTATTCGTAAATAATTCACTGACTTTCTCATTTACAATTATTTCGTTTCAATCGAATTACATTCCGGGCCATCGGTAATCGCGGATTGATTTTTCAATACGCGTAATCGCGTCGTCCTTAAAAATGAACAGATCCATCTGCTCTGGTGGCGACTATAAATAATAAGTGTGATCATTTACGAGTCCGGCGTGCGAATCGTTATTAATGGATTCTCGGTAAAAGCGACGGACTTTTTATATCACGGTCGTATATCGTTTTATTCGCACTATGATGCTATAAATAATTCGATCGCCGAGGTTTTTCAACCCCCTAGCTATATTCATAAACGTAATCCTCCATATTTAAGCTCTATTTATCGCGTCGACGAAAACGGAACCACCAGCTCCAATGAAAAATCGCCCGAATTTCTTATTTAGTTGCTGCTTCGGAAATAAAGTGAAACGTGACTAATTTATAAGTTCGTTTCCTGTGCAGTGAAGTGAACGATATATATATATATATATTTCGTTCGCTTGCTAATGAAGTAGTTAATAGACTAGACTAGATACTGCATGATAGATATTCTAAAAATCCAAACTCGTTTTCTAAACTTATTTTCTCGTTAAGTGTGACAGAGATAGAAATAAGAAATTTTAAAATGCGATAATACATATACAATGACGGGCAAAAGAAAGTTTTCAAAACATTTAGAAAATAGAATGAAGTGGATATATTTGACAGATTATTAATATTCATAGTATCTCTGTGGAAATTTTCTATCTTTCATTATTGATTGTGATTCAAAAAATGGTTCGACAATCGTATCATAAATTTGTGTCTATTCATATACTTTTTTTATCGCTTTTGTTGCAGAAACTTTAATTAAACAAGTAAAATAATTCTTCCCTCTTTAATTAAAATTCTCTATCCACTGTTTTCTGATTTTTTCGAGATATAGTGGGACAATATTTGAAGTTGCTCGTCTTTTTTTTATCATCTAACTAAATTTATATTGTACGATCTATTTCAGAAGACTATTTGAAATTAAACAGTATAAAACAGTGTCAGCACAAAGGGAACGATATAGCTCTAATTTAAAACAATATCAATATATTACTCTTCTCAGTCTGATGACTTGTTACCGGTGTCAACTCGGAAACGAACGTCAGAATCGTGTTCCAGAAGTGGAATTCAGACAAGACAAGACATAAGACATTTTAACGTAAGATAGAACCACAAAGTGAAAAATACCAAAATGTAAGTCTTGTCATTTTAATGACTCGCTGCCACGTTACTCATTGTCAGAAACGGACAAACATCGTTCCCTGGATATATCCGCGTCTCCATTAGCGAGACAACACAAGAAAGAGGCAGCTTCTCAGGGAGAATGACGCAGAATTCCGTCCAGCACGACGGGCAATCGTGTCGCCGTGAATAATAGAAAGATTCGGTGAGCAAAAATTCCTGAAAACTTGCGGGGTTCTTGTTTCGGAGGGGAAAGACGACGCGACAAGTTTTCACAGTTATGGCGATCATCGTGCGAATGTGAAACGATGCACAGGATCTGACGAAACGTGGAAGATATAGACGCGTTCGGCGAACGGGGAACCGGCTGAAACGTTTAATTCCGTTTGCGGCGAGCGTGGAATAACGCGGGTGCCAGAATAGAAGATCGGGAACAAATGGTCGCGCATACTTAGCGAGCACTTGACTGTGACAAACTACCCCGCGTGCACATGCAGAGAGCCGGTGGAGGAGCGTGGTCTCGTGGCGAAACCCGACAACTCGCGAGACAGAGACGGCCAGACCGAGACTCGAGGAACCGGCCGACGGAGAAAGAGAGCGCAACGTTGTTCGTAAATTGTGCTCGCCGGAATGCTAGAGTCGTCGCCGGGCTTCTGCGCTGTGGTTTAAACCCTTGCGGATTGCCGGGATGAGAACGGAAAGGAAAACGTGACAGCAACGCCGACGACCACGGCTAACGCGTCCCGGGTAAATGAGAATTTTATTGCTCCGATATTGCTGACTTTCTCGAACTTGTTCTCTCTCTCTTTTTTTTTCTCTCCTTCTTTCTTCTGCTGGATTATCGCTCGCTATCTGACCACTATTGGGGCGTCGTCACGTTTGAGGGTTGTTCTTAGGTTTTCATTCTATTTCGTTTGATTTCCAGAAATATGTTTCGTTGCATGCGGATGTTCGGCACATTCGCGGCAAATTTAACCCTTAAGTAGACTCTCAATTGGCAATCTATTTAATATTGAACGAATAATTATATTACGTGTTGACGTCACTATACTGCCTCGTTCGGTACAAAAGCGAATCAGAACCCGTTGTAATGTGTAATTTAATAGAAAATAAATCTATATTTGTATCCCATTATTTTTATAATTTTATACAAACTCTTTCATTTCATGTACCAAAATTGTTATAAAAATTTTTATTTTATACATATATATAAGTTCATATCAATCATATACATATATGATTCACAAGAATCCTTACCAATTTTAATACACCGTGTAATTTTTTTTTTTGTTTCAGGTAAGCGTCTAATCATACAAGTAACGATCTTTTCGTGTGAGTACATAAATAATGCAGATGTCGAGAGCTAGATTTAACTTTCGATTCAATATCCGCGCGGTGTTTTAATATCCTCTGGATAGCAAAAAAAATAACGGATCTCGAAATCGTTGGGATAAGAACGAGGAGAAAAATCGACGTCCATTAACTCGCGATGATCGCGAGCAGATCGATCGTTCGTGCGACAAAGTTAACAATGCAAACAGCCGCGCGGCGCGTTGCACGTTAGGGAGAAGAAAGAAGAGTTTCAGCCGCGCTCAGGGGTTCATGAATATTCTCCGCGACTCGGCTGTTCTTCCGTTCTCGGCCATTTTTCAGACGAGACAAAGTATTTTGGTACGATGCCAGAGGCGAGAGCAACCGAGCGACGTGCTTATCCTCCGAGGATCTCTGATTTCTCGCTCATTATCGACGTGTAGTTTGTTAGCCCCTTTGAGAGCCCCCGAGAGGAACGAGGATGAATGGCGAATTAGGAAAGAACCGTGTCGTTTTAGAGGACGTTCAACTAGAAACGATTAGGCCACGCGAGTTTGAAGAAACCCTCTTGGCAACCGGATATCTATTTCTATTTTCACTTTCACGATTTCTTTTTTTTTTTTTTTCATATCGTCGTGAAAAATTTCTCAGGATTTACACATGTTTTTTTTACCGTTCTTACGACTGTCGAGGCAGAATTTTTTTGTATAATTCATTGTCGCTTATTTTTCGCCTGTGACAACAAGAACGATCTGCTTACGTGGATTTGTAGAGAAGAGGGTAACTTCTTTATCCCAACACCGGACAGCTATTTCTATTTTTCACGTTGTCGTAAAAACGTGGAATTCCGCTGGATTCGTTATTCTCTGTTTCCCGTTGCTCTTGGTACATCGTAATTTTAACGATTGTAATTTTCCACGAGGATCATCGAGCGATAAAAAGTTGGTTTAATTAATGCCAATGTCCTCGTTTCAATTATCACGATTCAGGAGCACGCCCGCAAGACTTTATTTCTGGAAGTTATTTCACTGTTCTTGCATAATACCTCATCGCCAACTGGAATAACCACCAGTGAAATAACTCGAGTCAATCTCTTGTTTTTAATATCATCATGTATTGATGATTATGATGTACACAGTGTTTCCCTTGTTCTTTCACATTAAACGCCAATGATGTCTACGGATTTTCATACTACTATGAACCTATTTTTACAAACCTTTATGCCACACGTCGCGTACCATTTTCCCACTTTTCAAATACAGAATCAAGGTCAGATTTCGAGGTTCAATATTTATCGAAGTTTAATCACGATTAAAATTTTAAGGCTCGAGCAATCCAGAAGCACGATACATTCGCGAAGCTGTAACGCATCGAAGAACGTGCCGCGATTTAGTTAATTGAAAAACAGAGAACGAATATCGTATCGAAGCGGCGCGAGTTAATTGGAAAGCCGATTCCTCGCGAAGAAAAACACGGGGCAAAGAAGGATCGACGCAGCGTCCGCGTTGCCGAGGCCGGTTTTTCAAGCCAGTCCGCGTTGCGACCAAAGCGATGGAAAGGAAGAGGGACGCGAGCGACGCGGATCAGAGAGATTTTCGCATAGTGCGAGAGCATCGCTGGCACGAGGCGATGGCAAAATAATCGAGAACCGCCTGTCGCGCCCCGGGAACAAAAGAGATATTTCACCGTCCGACAAATTTCCTCGCTAAATGGCCGTGCATAAAAATAGCAGAGCGAAAGAGAGCGGCCCGGAATGAGGGGCGGAGGAGGGAGGGAGCAAAAGCAAAAACAAAAACAGAAAAAAAAAAGAGAAAGAAGAAAAAACGCCGCGGCCGGGCACAATGCCCCGGCGAGTCGGAAGCGCGAATTAAAAACTCGTCGTCGTCGGGCAAGCTGCGCGATAAATATAATAATAATCAGAAGCCTCCATCTGTCAAGCGATTAACGATCGGCTCGGTTGCTGCTGCCGCGCATTCCTGCGAAAATTGCCGCGTTCGAAATTGGAATTAGATTTAATGGAAACGGAATATCGCGTGCGGGGTATTTCGAAATTTTCGCGAGCCTCGTGAATTTTACCGACGTGAATTTTTCAATTAAACGTCCTCGACTTTTCGCGCGGCGCTTGAAATATTATATTTGTACTCTTCGGATGCGAATTCTTATCCGAGTTTGTACATTTTTGGAACATCATTAAGAACACACATTCTCTGTGGAAACATTTTTTGAACACTATACGTAGGAAACACTGTATCTATGTATCTGCGAAAAATTCATAATCTGTTTGGATTATTTGTAGGATCTTCAGAAATTTCTGGCGAAACATTTCAAATTGTTAGTCGAGGAGAATTTTGGTCGCGGATTTGAAATATTAATTAAAAAATTTCTTCCATTTCCAGAACCTGAAATCTCGCGTTATAAATTCTTAGAAGGAAAAAAATCTTTTCAAAAATTTTAACCAGATAATTTAGTAATTTCTCGTAAAGTGAGGCCAGTTAAATTTGCGATCAAAAAACATAACAAATTGACTTGATTTAACCGGTTTCTCGTGAAATACTGCATTTTGTGACGTATTGAACGCTGCTGCTCTAACCCTGATACTTAATGACGTGTAACGACTAATTCGGTCAATGGCTTTTCAACACTTTTCCAACGATTAATCCTTTTTGGTCATTGAATACTATATCTTTCAGAAGCGAAATCCGTGTCTTTTATAATAATAAAATTACAATTTCGACGTAGTTAATCCTTTATAATAAAGATGAATAACACAGAATATTATTAAAAAACAGTTTCTACATATTTTATGCAATTCAAATTCGTATCATTTGTTAATAACTTGGATTGTGTTAATGAAACTGTAAACAAGAAAATATCGAATTTTTTAACATTATAAATAATCTTGCTGCATATAAAAAGCATTTCGCTTTTACGTGTGTTTAATCGGTTTCGATCCAACTATATTTTCCCACTACTGAAAAATTTAAGAAAAGATTTACGAAAGAATTTTAATTGAAATCTTCAACTTTACGTCAAAGGTTTTTCTAAAATATCAAAAGTCTCATATATCAAAAAGGAAGAAAAAAAATTCAGGGTTTGCTTCAGATTAGTATTTTTTTTTTTTTTTTCAAAATTAAATTTTGTCACTTCACAGTCAACGATTGAATCGCGATCTATATAAATCGTTCCCGAAAGAGTCACCTCCATGAAATTTTCCACGAGTCAGAGGAGAGAATCCATCACTATGTTCAATCCAACAGACAAGATATTGCAAATAACATCCAATGAAACCATCACGAAGAACATAACAAAAACGTGAAAACGTAACGAACGCTGTCGTTCGGAAAACATCGCCGGTCAGTGAAACGAAATCACCGGCACTCATCGACTGTTTCTCCTCCCCCGGTTGAAAACATCATGTGCGATTCACTCTGCTTCCATTTGCCGCTTCGAAAACCACTATATCTCGCATGTCGAGCATAATTCTTATAGATTGCGTCGTAAATTGTTTTCAAATCTCTATGACGTTTTGTTTAGTTTTACATTTGACTTTCTTCCCTTCCGCCATCACCCGCCCACCCCCTTTTGTGTAAATTTGATTTTACGCGATCGTACGGATAATAAATTGATAGTGTTTGTCAAATATTCACTGTATGTGCTGTAGTTTCGAGTCATTTCTTTTTTTTCTTTTTTTTAGTATCGCACGTATCCGTTAAAATATCACTCAGCGAGTCATAAAAATAGTGAATTGAAGATTTTAATGGAAAATTAAGTAGAGAGAGGGGGAGAAGTAAAAGCGAAGCGAGGAGTATATAAATATAAAAATAAAAGTATAGCACTGCGTATGATCTATCGAAGGAGAACACTTCGTTCCTAGACTGAAGAAGTGAAATGATACTTTACACAGCAAAAATCCTGCAAGGTATCGATCTATTGCGTTACGAAATTATTAACCAGTTATATTACAAAATAATATATTGTACATACACGTTTCATGGCTCACTTATTGTCTTAAGATTCATTTCCATCAAGTTGCATGTGTAATTCCTCACAGTACAAATATAGAAGTTGCTTTCCCAAAAAGTAACCGTGCCACGTAAATTTCAACGAACCCTTAAGAGGTCGACCATAAAAATACTTCCGTGAGAGATAATCAATCGCTCGAAATTGTCGACAGTCGAATTTTGACGAATTACGTTGCTAACTCCGATAAATCAATTTCACCCTGTCACGTACGATTGGCGTTCATCCATCGACATCCTCTTATCTGTTAACCAACCAAGCGTCGAATCTCGATCTCGACGCGAAGACGCCGCGCTCGAGACCGGGTCTGCCCGGCAGGGCGCAATTAATTCCGCTGTTTATTCGGCACGGTTCGCTCGTGTATTTATATTCATTCCTCTTCAGGCGGCGTTGTTGTAGCCGCTAATAAATTTATATTGATCTCGAGGTCGCTCGGGGCCGGGTCGAGGAAGCAGGAGGAGGAGCTGGAGAGACGGGAATTCGCAGCTTTCGGGGAACGGCACGTTCTACGTTCCACGTGGCCGGATCAATCTAAATTCGCATTATTGCCGAGGAGCTAGGTGCGACACACCGTACGATCCGACACCTAATAAGGGTAATTCCGGTTTATTAGGCCGAACCGCATTAGGTTTCCGGTTTATTAGCTCGGAACTGAAGCCGCCGTGTGTCCATCGTTCTCCACGAGTTAGCACCGGCCCTCGCGCTCTCGCGTTCTCGCGTTCATCGATTCGGCTTTCTCCTCCTGCCGCGACCGCGTTGCCCCGGTTTACTTCATTAATTCGGCCGTTCTAGTTTCGAAACCTCTCGTTCTCTGCCCGTCTTCGTGCTCCGTCCCTCTGGCAACCGCCTCCGCGGGCTCGAGAGCCCCTTTGAAACCGAGACAAATCGGATTCCACGACGGGACGCCGGTAGTTTGGTGAACTTTTGCTGCATCGCTTCTCTCTCTCTCTCTCTCTCTCTCCCTCTCTCTTTTTGGTTTCCGGTTAGGCTAGCATGCCGTGGTATTTTCGCCATCAGGCGCCACGACGTGCATCGTTCCGCGGCGCCATCATCAGAGTGCCTGTGTTTATCGTTCGTGGCGAGCTTATGCCGCTGCAACCTTCTTCTATAAACGTGTTAGAGGCACAACCACGTCTGGGAAGAAGTAGGCACATTTTCTGAGTACATTCCGCTTCTTCCACTCGATAGCGAGAGACTGTGTTTAACGTTCGTCGAACAACTTTGTACTCGAGCATATTTATCCTTTATATGCGAGTTTAGTTGCACCCTTTTAAATAGACAGGGCAGTTTTTTGTTTGAACGGATTGTCAGGATTGAGTAGAACGGTTCATTTTACAGGGAAGAAGGAATTGAATGATTTTTCACCTAAATAAAAATATAACAATGCGGCAGAGAAATAATTTGTGCTAGGAATGACTTAATTTTCCTCATCCGATTGAAAACGAAAATCTGATAATTAATAAAGATCGTCCCTGGAAACAGACAGAAAACTTATGCCAGTCTTTCTGGAGTGTAAACGATTGCTATTACAAATGTAGATTATCTTATTTCATAGTAAACAGCTTTCGAAATATTAAAAGCGTAATAGACCTTTTTAATAGCAAAAATTAATGATTGATAAGATAATTTAAATAATGTGAGACCTAGCTTTTGTCGACAATTCTACAGACATTGCTCAGTTACTCGAAACTAGGTGGAAAACGTTTCTTCTGTTCTCCGCCAGGCTTCTCTCCATTTCCCTAGAATACACGCGTAGCGTGTTTACAGGGGAGGCTGTGCCCTCGTTTTCAACCCGATGGATTTTTCAATTAATCCAGAGCGCGGCCGCTCGAATCCGAAGACGAAGAAGTCGAGACACCCGGACCAGCAAATCGGATATTGCCCGGAAATCGAACGCGTCTGCCTTTCGAGCGACGACGTTTTCTCGGAATTTCTTATTTTAATTACCCACGAAGAACGTTCTCGCGTGTAGCCACCGTACAAGAGTAGCGAGCAGGTTCGATTGGTGTGCGTCCGACCGTAACAGAAGCGTGACAAGCTTTCACCGAGGTGGGGAATGCGAACCCTGTTTCGATTATAAATTGAAAAGCGAGGGAATTACTTCAGCGTCTGTGCAAACGCGGTTGTTTCATCTTGATGTTTTAAATAAATTCGCCCGACGGAGAGAGACGAATTTAGAAACGATTTATGCATTTGCCGCATTAGTAACGAGTACGTTCGATCAAATTTTCAACTTCTATACCCATAAAAGACCATGCGATGATTTAACTCGCCAACGCAATATTTGTACGTACGGATGTACGTGTATTAAAAACGTGTATCAAAACCGTGAGTATTTACCAATGTAAACGTACGCTTCTATAAATCACCGGACAGTTAAATTTATGCAAAAATTGTAAGATATCTGACCATAATCCTAATTTCGTCATTGATCTCGAAATTCTTTACGCAGCAAAATTTGTACAGAATTACGAAGAAAATTGTATTAAAATTGTTCAAAATTTTAATACAGGTGTCTGATGATTTATGAACGGGAGCGTGTATTCAGAATTTATCGCAGAGATCGCAAGAGGGGCGAAGAATGAAACGAGAGGGAAATAAGGAGGCGAAAAGACGAGTCGAGCATCGGCGAGAAGAAGAGCGCCGCTGGTGACGAGTCACTCTGTCATTTCGTTATGAGTTGCCGGGAAGAAACGAGGCGGAAAGAGGAACGGGAGGCGAGCAATTCCTTCTGGAATTTCGGGAACGCTCGAGGGCCTAAATCGCTCTGCTGTTCTGGAAGAAGAAAGGACGTCTCCGTTTCCGCGATCAAAGGCTCCACCGAATCGTCGCGGCGCGTCCTACAGAAAAATTCAAAGTCGCCCGCCTCCGCGCGACAAAATTATTCCGTGTACCGTTGCTGGCTTGCATCGCTAGACCGCTTCCGTCGTATCTTTCAATCCTCCAACGTCGAATCTTTCTCGTTTCATATCGCGTTAACAGATTTATGCGCGCGTACCGAGCTTTCGCATTGCGTTCGTTAAGTAAATTTCTGTAATTCGCTCGAAAGACGTAATTTTTAAATACAGTAGAGGATGGCCTGTCCAGTGGGATGGACTTTGAAATTTATAATACACATAGTGAAAAGCCAATTCAAAAGTGTTCTCCTTCTTTTGTATGATCCGTACAGTATTACTTTCTGTTGATTCGATAGTTACTTTCTCTTGATTCGATAGTTAACTCACGACGTTTCACAAGATCGAGATAAGTATTGTTACTCGACGTCTACAATTTTTATGATAAATCTGTTCTTATAATTATTTATATATATTCCTCTAGTGAAAAATTCATCATTCATTCATGTTAGGTACTCTCTTAGGTGCATTGAATAGAGTACCAACGAATGAACAATTTTGACCCTAATCAAAAGACTCAGAGTCATCAACTTTTTAATGATGATACTATCGAAAATCACGCTATTGAAGAATGCAAATGAATGCAGTCTGTAAAATTTAAACAAGCATGGATCCTGCAAACTAAACAAACCACTTCTTCAACTTTAACCGGTCAATGGTTAAAACTGAAAACAACAGCAATGGACTTCTCGACGACCGATACACAATATTATTAGTATATTGAAAATTCGTGACGCAGAAAAAATCTCAGGAATCGTACAAAGCTATCACCTTCCTCTCGCTGCAGTTTTAATTTACGTCGCGACAAATGATTAAGAATGGCCGAAGAAATACCGTCAATGTCGTCTAGCTGGTTTTCGTGGAGAGAAAGAGAGGATCGTGTTCGCGTCGCGCACACTTATTCGCGCGCTCTCCCGCTCTTTGATGGCTCGCGAAATCGGGCACACGCCAGACCCAGGGAAACTCACGAACGTCTAGCTGGTTTTCGTGGAGAGAAAGAGAGGATCGTGTTCGCGTCGCGCACACTTATTCGCGCGCTCTCCCGCTCTTTGATGGCTCGCGAAATCGGGCACACGCCAGACCCAGGGAAACTCACGAGCCACGGAAATCCTTTACCTTGTCAGCAGTTTCGTTCACTTAGAAATCCAGCGATATTTCTCGCCGGTTAAGGGCATTTTCGGGCCGAGCGCGATCGACAAATTGCAACGAATTGTGCAGCCACGTCT
>NIPQ01121135.1:0-12861 GCA_002806875.1 Lepidotrigona ventralis hoosana
AGGTTCTACAATCTACAGTTAAGACTGTACCCGCAGGAGTTCCACAAGGCTCTATACTCGATCCCCTCCCTTTCATCATTTGGCACATCAATGATATGCCAAAATCGAAGAACACGCACATGGCAATATGCGTAGATGACACTGCTACCTTCGCCTCCTCCTGTATCTATAAAAACGCTACTAAATACATCTAAGATCATCTAGATAAACTTCAGGTTTATTTCCGTAACCAGAAGCTTACTATCAATCCCATAAACACTCAACATCACATTTCAACAAAAAAAGAATCTCATCTACGGACCAGATAAAAATAATTAGTTATCATATCCCATGGACCCCTACAGTCAAGTATTTCGGAATCATTCTATACTCGAAAATATTATAGCAAATAGAATAGCAATAGCAAAAAGAACGAATCTAGCCTATCAGCCCCAAAAAAACTCTACCTTCTTCTGTTCAGAAACAATAAACTAAAAACTCAACCAAAATATGCCAATCATCACGTACGGATCAAATCTGAATAACAACGGTCAAAACTCATATTAATAAGATACAAAAAATACAGGACAAATGTTCTGATTATCCAAATGTCCCACATTATCCTGAATAAATCATATGAAAAGCCAATCAGAGAACTATACCACGCTGCCAATATACAGACCATCCGGGAATACATCAGGAATTCAATACAATCAGCCTATAATAATACTAAACGTGCTAATTAGAAACGCCGGAAACTATAATCAACAACATGTCATTCAAAACAAAAATCAGACTACTAAAACACAACCACCGGTAATGCATACAAGAAGAACTCAATAAGAAAAGCAAATTTTCCTGCTACCCCAAACATAAATTAAATAACCAAAATGATCAGGTAAATAATAACAAACTTCTCATGTTAAATGCAGACAACAGGGTAATACAGGCATTGCAAGAGGATAACTTGGCAAAAAAAAAGAAATACAATCCTATCCAATTCACTCAGTTCACTGAGTTTACGAAGTTCCGGACTTCTGAGCGACGAGTATCCAATGTTGATCTGACCCTAGAGCTCCGACCAAATGTTTCTATTTCCACTCCGATCACAGAAGTCAGAACATCGATATTCCTGCACAGGAGGCCGATTCAGATCACTTTCACTGGGCCATCTTCTCTCGAGTCGTAAAGGTACCTCAAATTTGCAGACGACTATATCGTGGATTCCGACCAGAATCGGATATACGCGGCGATTAGGTCTAAAAATTGCACCTCTGTAGGAATTTTAGCTGAATAATAGCGTCCATTATTACTTTATCGTTGTCCAACACTTTTACTAATTTTTTCCATAATAATTATAATAATTATCTGATATATTTCTCAATTATATAATATAGTTTATAGTGTGGCATCGGACATCCGACGTTTATTCAGGTTTCATAATTATCACGATGTATCTGCATTTGAAGGTGCAATTCGACATTCTGCACCAATGCGTTCATGTTCAAGTAAAATTTTCTTACATTACGAAACGTAATAATGAGATGAAACCATTACTGCTTATAGGAAAAAGATTTGGACTTCTTGTTCGCATAAAGAAATTATTTTTTTTCTTAGTTACAACAAGCCAAGGGCAACGACTCGATTTTTCATGCCGACAAGAAATCCTAACGTTTACCGCGCGCTATCACGTAGTTGTGCTTCTTATTGATTAGTACTCCCCTACCGATGAGGCTGTTATTCAAATTTCAAAATTCTAACTAACCTACCCCAAAGAAATCAAACGAATGGTAGTTTGAAATGATTGGCTAGAACTCGCGGACGAAAGAGTATAAAACAGGGTCGCATCGGCAGGGAAACCACTATTCAAGCAAAAATAACGAACGTTATCATTTCACGAATCGATCATCAACATTCTATTTCCGTGAGAAAGTCTCTATTTCTCGTGAGCGATTTGTCGTTTTCTATTTTCCATATTTTCTGTTCAATAAGTAATATTTCTGTTCTATAATTATTTTTTTGTCCAATAAGTATTTTTCTGTTCTGATACTTTGTAATCATTATTGTGGAATATATTGCCATATTTACACGTGTGTTTCCTTCATTCTCTACAAAGTCGAGTCGAATGCTTAACATCGCGAATGCGACGGAATAACTTTCGCGCGCAACCAACGACCCAATTCTAAAGGCGCTCTAGTCTGCAGACTGCTCCATGGATCCCATCCAGAAATGGACCACAGATAGGTATATGAATAGATATTGCATGTATTTTTGCGGCCATATGGTAATAATGGTCGATATAATCTTGCCATTTTCGTGTCACATTCTGTTTTACCGATTTTGCGACCGCAGCACTACTAGTGAGGAAAATTAAAATTAAAAAAATATGAACAGTGTTGCCAGATCTATTTCGAGAATTATTTATTAAATTGGATGAAAAATTTAGTACATATTTGACTATTTAAAAGTATTAGAAAAAAATTGATTGAAATATGATATCTTTATGAACTAATGAAATAATTAGATATGCCGTCTTTTTATTTACCAATTTGTAAACCTAAATGAATTATCTTTATTCCGTAAACTAGATTTTATGAAAGTTTGAACTTATCAATAAAATATTTCTACAAATATTGTTTCCAATAAAGAAGCACATTATGTGTTGTAAATTATTTCTTGCAAAATTCGTCCGTTTCAAAATTTCGAAATCTAATTTATTTTTTTAAATGCTACCATATGTATTTCCTTTTTTACAGTACGATATTATTTATTAAGACGAATTGAGTTGCATTTTCGACGAGCGAAATCATTTATTGTTATAAATTATTAATAAAAATGATATGAAATATGAGTAACGTAATGATACATGTTAGTATTAAGATTTTATGAGTTTAAAACAATATTGCTTATTCATATTTTTCTCCATTCTGATGCCGGTGAACTTGCAGATTAACCACTCTTTCATTGATTTCAGCGATTCTTAAAAATCTTCTTATTCTTATTGATATAAATTCTTATTGATATTCCGAACGACCCTTTCTTCACCAAACAAAGTCCAACATACCCGTTAGAAGAAGAAACTGTCCAAAATACCTTCAGAATACATTCAAAAATCACCGAAATTGGTGAGAGAATAGTCAATCTATATTTTCATCCACTTTGCCTTCGTTATTGTGCATAATGACAAAAGAAAAGCAAATTAAAGGAACACTGGCAAGTTTCAGTTTTCCTAATGAAAACATAGTTGCCAAAACCTAAAAATCTCATGCTTGCCACATTTCTGTTACTGTTCTGACTCGACGAAATGGTTAAACTAGCAAAATAGGCGAGTTAGAAGATTTTCGTATCCGCCCCAGCTCAACCGACCTCGTTTGTGGAATAATGTTACATATGCATCAAAAATTATTGACTTAAACGTGAACGCTTTCTTATTTACATAGCTATTCTTAAAAAAAAGACAAACTTAATTTTTGACTGTAATATAATTATTTTCTACATGAATTAATATTATATATCACAGACTTATAAATTAACATTTAGTATATCAACAGAATTATAAGTAAAAAATTACCGTGCAAACGTAGTTTCGTTTTGTAAAAAATATAGAAATTACAGTATTTATTGTTGGCTTAAATTAATGGGGGGCTGTAAAACAATAAAACTGTAAAGTTGTAAAATTTTAACCAAATAAAATCTAAAAACTGTAAAATTATTGATTACTGTAATAGAAAAAGTGTTTTTGGAAATATTGACAAAGACTACGATCTATTGTGCATCACTTTATCTGAAGATTGAGCAGCGAAAAAGGTTATACTCATTATACGTTGAACCTTCATCGTGTGTACATCGATTAAACTTTCGAAGTGAATTTTTAAATATTATTTCTAAATATTTTAATTGTTTAAAAATTATCTAATATTTCTAATAATTTACTTACAATTACTTACTATTAATTACTTACTAACAATTAAACAATAAATTATTATTTAAAATTTTTAATTAATAACAATCTTAAAGAGAAATAACTTTGAATTATTGAATGAAATAATTTAATTATTTGATCGTAATATAAAAGTCGTGAAAATTATTAAATAAAAATTATTAAATTATTAAATAATGTCTAGAAACATTATAAAGTCTAGAAATAAAATAATTTAATTATCTCAAATGAATTGTTCAAACTATAAAATAATGTATTTCGATGATATTTTTCTGTATTATTTAACAATTTTAACTATTTATTTATAACAATTGAATCAATGATTGAATTCCCATAGTTTGAATAATTCATTTATAATAATTAAATTATTTTATTTACAATAATGGAAAAGACAGTTATATAATATATTATTACGCCGACATGAAGTTGGTATATCGATTGAATATGCTCCCTCGAATACGAATATCGGTGTATTGATCGGCCGATCGTTTCGTTGGCGACAGGCAATGTTTAAACAAAAAGTCGCTCTTTGACCACCGAACTGTACGAACGTTCGCAGATGTAATAAAGTTTTATTTGTATAAAAGAGAGTACATTGATTTTCCAGCGATATCGAAGCGGACTTCCGCGAGGCACAACAATATATATTTCTTGCTCTCTGAAACAATTAACGAGCGAAAAATTTTTTATGTCGCGATTTATATGTAGCGCGATTATTCCAAAGCGACAATCACCGCTTAATTCAATTTTTGACTACATAATTTTTCTCTACATAAATTTCTATTTAATATACATCAATGTAATTATAACTTAAAAAATTAATATCATGAAAATTTAGTTTTAGCCAACAAAAAATTAATAAATTATTACATTTAACATTGTAACATATTCATGAAAGTGTAACTTTGCGATAAAAATGTAAAAACTATTAAATTATTGATTAGTATAATAAAAAAACTATTTTTCGAAATACTAAAAAAAATTATCAACTATTGCGAATTATTGACGACTGAAACATTAGATTAACCTTGAAATTCATTACCAATTGAACTTCCATCGTGTAAACAAAATTTAGAAGTGAATTTTTAAATAATATTTCTGAATATTTTAATTGTTTAAACATTATTTAATATTTCTAATATTTTATTTGCAACAATTAAACAATAAATTCTGCCAGTAGAAATTTAAACAATAAAACATTAAATAATAAAATCAGAAACAATTTAATTGCCAAATTACTTTATGGGCCTGATCTTGTCAATAAAACGCCTTACTTTCCCGATCACGGAGACAAAGACAGTCTAACTCCAAAACTCCGCAGCAGTCCCAAACAGTAGAGTCTAGAATAATAGTCCAGAAATAAGAGCTCAGAAATATAGTTCAGATCAGAAACTGTCAGTAAGTACAACAACCTAACACGAAGACCGACTATCTTCATCGCGGATTTCCAAATCCTTAAATTCAATACAAGTAAATCGTGTCTCATGTGATAAATATATAAAACAGTACTGAGTTACAATAAATTATAATGACTATAAAGACTTTTAGGTTTTGGCAACAGCGCTTTCGTCAGGAAATCCGAAAGTTACCTGTGCCCTTTTAATTCGCTTTCTTTTGTCATTACGCATTTCAGTTGTCAACGAAGGCAATTGGGTGAATGTGTAGACAGACTCTTTCACCGATTTCGATGATTTTTTAATATATTGCGGAGATCGACATCTAAATAATATTTAAAAATCGTCGAAATCGATGAGAAAGTGATTAATCTACAAGTTCACCGGCAATCAGAATAAGACAATTGAAAGGAAATAGGAATGAGCAATGTTTTGAACTCATAAAATCAATAATATTACTACATATCATTAAGTTCATCATTTATAGTTTGTATTATTTTTATTAACTATTTATAACAATAAATGATTTCGGTCGTTCCAGATGCAACTCAGCGAATACGTTTTAGTAAATAACATTGTACTATAAAAAAGAAAATATGTGTATTGTATCGTTTAAGAAAATAAATTTGAATTTCGAACGATTTGCAAAAAATAATTTACAGTACACGATGTGTCCCTTTATTTCAAACAATATGTTCGGGCGTTTTCCATGACCCGCGAAATACTCGCGAGATGAAATCTCCGTTGAATAATCGGTTCCAGAATTCTTTGGAAAAAAGGCGACTTGGACTTCTTGTCTGCATGAATAAACTTATTGTTACATTTGTAATTATGCTTAGCCAAAGGCAAAGGACCGCTTTTTTTTAACGTCTTCATCGCGCAAGCATATCGTGCGCAAATATTGTTTGTTTTTTTGTCGCCGACCCGCGAGCCTGATGGATAATATCCATCGTTCCCAGGCAAGTCAAACGTAATTCGCTTTAAAGAGATTGGCTGGAGACCACTTGCAAAATAATATAAAACAGGCTCGCCCCAGTCGACACCTTACTATAGTTAATTCTTCTCTACATGCCAATTGATCGCGTGCGTATCACTGCGATTCGAATATAGTTAGTTCTTTGCTATATCGACACATTCGGTCTTCATCATACTTGCTATACCGTCATATTCGGGTTATAGTTCCTAGCTATACCGCCATATTGGGGTTATAATTCTTTGCTATATCACCACATTCAGTATATAGTTCTGTGCTATAGTAATCGCCACATTCGGGCTATAGTTCTTGCTATACAGCCACAATTCGTCGTCAGTGCGTATCACTGCGACTCGGGATATATTCGGTCTTCCGCTACATCACCAACACATACATTTCATTAAATACAGTCCACTGCTAGCGTTATTCGATCTTATATCGGAATCGCTCATCTCAAGAGTCTTACCTTTTTTAACATATTTCTCACACGGTCGCTATCCGCCTAGAATACAAGCGTGTGAACCGCGGTCATATCGCTTGACGCATCGCGTCGTAATACAATATTTATAAAAACATTTTGATAAATCCAATCTTTTACAAAATCAGTTTGCAAAATAGAAGTTGCTATGAATTTACATATCTCTAAATAAAAAGACATCGTATCTAGTTATGTTATTCATAAAAATATCAGTTATGTTATTCATAAAAATATCATATTTCAATTAATTTTTTCTAATAAATTTAAAGAATTTGCTATTTTTATTTCTAATAAATATAGAAATAAATAAATAATATTAAGAATAGAAATTAATAAGAATAGAAATAAAAAAAATAATATTTTAAAAACGAATAATCAGACATATAATTTAAATAAATAAATATAAATTTTTTATCCCAATTTCTACCAATCGCTGTTTTATTCATTCATTGATGAAGAAATATACCGTTATGTTCAATTCAATAAATAATTCTCAAAGCAGATGTGGTAATACTGTTCATATTTTTTAATTTTAATTTTCATCACTAGTAGCATTGACTAACTTGCATAGACCAGACATCAAATGGAATTTTATGTCCCAGGGTCTGAAATACCGGCCTAAAAAAAATCACTGGTTTTTTAGTGTCCTCTATGCTTAAACAACGGTAAATTAGAGAACTACGTCAAACAAGAAGATACAAGTTGATTCAAGAAAATGATATCTGTTACAGTGTTTTCAATTGCATATCTTCAGCACAGACGAGGTATAAATATATATACCTCGTCTATACCTCCAGATTCCGATACAACAGATCAGTATCTAAAACTATTCTATTTTATATTATTCATCTATGTATATATCAAAAAGAGCTTTCCGTGTTATTTCATGTATATTAATTTATACTTATATATTACTACTTCATTAATACTTCATTATTTTTAAAAATAATTTTGGACTAACTACATTACTTCCTAAATTATTTTGATTGGCAACTGGTGATTGATTACCATATATTCATTAATTTTTAATGGCCATCGAAATAAAATTTCAAAGGCGTGAGATGTGGAACTCCAAAGATATAAAATCTTGGCTTCGAGAATTCTCTGTTTGGAAGTAGATCCTTCAATTTTTACGAAATCTATTCTATAATTAAGAACGAAATCTAATTTATAAATAAGAACAAATAATTTGCAATTAACGTTAGGCCCGATGCAAACAACCGATTTACGGCAAATCATCGCAACAGCGATTCTTTTGAAAGAACAGAAATATAATATTCTCTTATCCTTCTTTTTATGAAACAAAACTTTTTAAAAACTTGCGTCCCTGTCCTTCCAAAACACCGCTGACCCTTCGTAACTGCATCGGGCCTAATTCGAGCGTCTAGAGCCAATAAAACACACGCAAATGTAATTCTCAAGAAGGCAGACATCTATATATACGTATAAATATCCAGTCAATAGCAGCCGATCGGGAACATGTAATTCTTATCTAATTTTTATATCACTTTCTGTCTTTCGTTATCTTTTATATGTTAAGTATCGCGAAATTATTTTCCGAACAGTTAAATTTTCGAATTCAGCAAACATCTCAGAGGAGGGGAGCGGATCAATTGGAATAAGAATAATATCCTTATTTTGTACCGAGATTTAGCTAATTGGACTGTAATTCCGTCCTGGAGACGAATCGCGTGATATTTAAAAAGACTAGAGACGCGACCAGAACTTCAAATATAAAATTTCAGCTTTGGCTAGTTTTTAAAATATTAGAGAATTAAAAAGTTTTAAAAGGATTAAAAATTAAAAATATTAGAGAATTATAATATTATAAACCGTTTATTAGAGGGATTGAATTTCACGTTAAAAGGTGTCAGAGTTTAATTGAGTATTTATAGAATAAGAATACACAATAATATAATTGATAGGAAATGCATATATAGGTACGTTCAGAACGACGCCTCGAGATCAACTGAAAAACACGAAGCCAGAGTTCATTTATTTAATTTACAAGAGGCAATCACACTCACACAACTTACATCATTCATCGATATATTCCAACACTCCCCCTATCGATGACATGATTTTCGTGGATTAATTTATTTTAAATTTAACATACCTACGCAGCCTTCGTGTTTAATTTTTGGCAATGCTTTAGTTAATATGTCCGCTATCATGTGTTCTGTTCTTAAGTAATTCACTTTTATCTCACCCTTTTCCACCAACTCATACGTGTATAATGGTAGCTTATGTCTATGTGTTTGCTACGTTTGTGGAAAACGGCATTTTTTGATAGTTCAATCGCACACTGATTGTCACAATACACTGTTACTGGAAAACCAACTTGTTTTTCAAAACCCATATGATTCATTAATCTTTTAATATACACAATCTCTCTTGATATTTCTGATAACACTTCTATGGTCGAAAGAGAAACTGATACTTGTTTCTTTGATTTTCAACTGATGGGCCGCCCGCTAATATAATCAAGTTACGCCTGCCTAATCCGAGTCTGTATATGCCATAAGTTTTTATTTATTTTTGGTGTATGTGATTCCATAATTTGACGTTTTTAAGCATCTTAGTACACGTTTAGCTAAATTCCATACCTGGATCGGAATTAAATCTACTCGATATTCCAGCAGCATATGCAATGTCTGGCCTAGTCGCATTAGATAAATATATCAACCCTCCAATTAACTCCCATATGGCTTTCCATTCATCACTTTTCTTTCTATTTCATTCGATGGCTGCATCTCTTTGGAAATTTTCGTGTTTGACTCAATTGGAATTGATACTATTTTCGCGTCTTGCATATTAAATTTAGTTATTAGTTCATTCGTGTATTTTTCTTGTGAAAGTCTAATATTACTTGTTAGTTTATTTCTTTCAACTTTTATTCCCAGAATTTCTTTTATTGATCCCAGGTCTGTCATTTCAAATTCTGCCCTTAATATACATTTTATTTCATTTAATTTTTCTAAACTTTCTGAAGCTAATATTATATCATCTACATAAATAATCATTATAATCCTTTTTTCATTTTTACCAAAAACATATACAGGCATCTCCTTCTGTGCTATAGGCTCCTTTCTTTAAAACATAATTATTTATGTGTCTTTTGTGCCATTCACCATCCAGATTGTTTCAGTCCATATAATGATTTTTTTAATTTACAAATCTTTTCTTCTTCTCCGGATTTCACAAATAATTCGGGCTATTCCATATATACTTCATCGGCTAGATCTCCTTGAACGTATGCTGATACAACATCCATGTGATGTACGTGCATTTCACAATTTACAGCTGCTACTAACAATGTTCTTATTAATACATATCGTGCAACAGGGGCGAAAACTTCTTTGTAGCCTATTCTTTTACGTTATGTATGTCCTCTTGCGACCAATGTTGCTTTTTATTTATTTACGAAACCGTTTCCGTCGTATTTTATTTTGAACACCCACTGATTAGTGAGAACTTTCTTGTCTTTGAGTCTCGAAACGAATATCCACGTTTTATTTCTGCTTCACAATGTTTCACATTCAACATTCATTGCATCTAGTCATAAATCAGAATCTTCTCTTTCCACTGCTTCATTTACGTTATTTGGACACGTTTCTTTTGATTGGAAAAGTTTTCTTAGCCTACCTCTCTTTCCAGTTCTTAATATTTTTGGCCTTCCACATCCTCGTTGCAAACCTTTATTTTTGGGTATCGGTGTTTCATCTATCTCTTCGGATTCCGCTTCTTCTTTTTCTGTATCTTGATAATTCCCTATTTCTTTTTCTATGTTTTCTTCTTTTGTGTCTTCTTCTGTAGACTTTATTTTATCATTTTTATTGAATATTGGTAACAGAAATGACAATTCATCTGTAATTCTCTCTGAGTCTAACGTTTCCATAAATCTCACATCGCGTGCTTTGATTACCGTTTTTGTATTCGGTTTCCACAGTCGATATGTTTAGATACATTATCATATCCCACCAAGACGTATTCATCTCCTCTTGGCTCAAATTTACCGCGATTTCTCCTTTTATCAAGGACTATTCCCTTGCTTCCGATCGCTCTAAGAAAATCTACGTATGGTTTTTGATTTGACCATGCTCCTAAGGCTGTTTTGTCATGTTTTATATTTTCATTGTCGCATCTTATTTATTATCATTATATTTACATTTCTAATGTAAGTCGCCGCATTGATAGCCTCTGCCCATAATGATTGAGGAAAGTCTGCTTGAATCATCATACTTCTTGCCATTTCGACCAGAGTACGATTTGCGTGCTCTGCAACTCCGTTCTATTATGGGCTATACTCTATGCTCAGTTGACGTCTAATTCCTTCATTTTCTAAGAATTTCGTGAATTCTCTTGATAAATACTCCTTTGCGTTGTCTGTTCGTAGACATTTTATCACATAACCTGTTTCTTTTTCAACGCGTCTTTTGTACCTTTTAAAAGCTTCAAAAACTTCCGATTTCTTTCGCAACATTACAGTTTCCGTGTATCTAGTGCTATCATCGATAAACATAATGAAATACTTCGCATCTCCTAACGATTCTATTCTCATTGGACAACAAGTATCCAAATGTATCAAAGACAATTTTTCAGTTTTCTTTCTAGATACTTCTTTATATGATTGTTGGCAAATTTTTGTTTTATTGCATACCTCACACTCTATATTAGATATATTTGAACGTAAATTCATACCGCTGACCATTTCGTGCAAGTATAGTTTCTTTAAATCGGTTATATTTAAGTGATCTAAACGCTGATGCCACCTCTTAGTATTATTATCTTCACGGTTCACACACATTACGCGACGTTTATTCTGATTTACTTTATATAATTGTCCATACTTTGTTGCTGTCAATACAACTGAACGTCCGCGCGTTTCACTGCCGCATTGTTTCGACCGAAGTTTACTTGATAGCCTTTATTCGTTATAACGGAAACAGACAATAAATTGTTTCTTAATTTCGGCACGCAAATAACGTTTTTTACATCAATTGTTACGGATCTATTTTTACTTACACAAACATTTAATTCTACTGTTCCTTTACCACGTGCTTCTACAGAAGTAGTCTACAACCATATAAACGTTTGTTGGCTTTATTTGCTTCAACATGGAAAATTCGTTTTCCGAGTTACACATATGTTCGGTCGCACCACTATCCAAATACCAATTACTTGATTTTTCGAGTTCAGTATTACAAGTGATTGCTATCAGTGCCGAACGGGAATTATTATGATTTATTTTAAAACGGCAATCATGACTTAAGTGCGGCCCGGTTTGCCACACTTAAAACAGTTTTTGTTGTATCTCTGATTATTTTGTGTACCATTTCTTTCTTTAGCGTACGTACGTGTTTGATTATATTTCAATTTGTTGTTCTTCGTAACGAGAGCTTCTAATATTTCGTCATTTTGGCGTGATTTGGCCATTCGATCGTTCTGTCTTGCTTCCTCTTCTTTTAACTTCGTTTTTAAATATTCGAACGAGGGTATTTCATCACATGATTCGATCGCTATAGTAAAACTTTCATATTCGGGTGATAAAGAAGCTAGCCTCATTATCGACAATAAGTCATCGGCAGCTCTATGCCTGCCGCTTGAATTTGTTCGGCTTTGTGCTCGTATTCGTTGACGTATTGAGTCATGCTTGTATTCCTTTGTTTCTGCATACGAACCAACTCCTTGATTAGCGTTGTTCTTCTCATGGGACCTTTTAATTCAAACGCATTTTCTAATTTAGCCTTTTTTACATATATGAGTGGTCCTTGTGTACTTATATTAATTAATGCAAGTGCCTTTGCATCTTTCCTTGTTCATTCTACCTCGTCCTGTTCCGTTTTCATTTCACTTCCATCAACGACTGACCATAAATCGTTGTACACGAGAACACTTTTCATATACACTTTCCACAAACTACAATTATTGTCATTTAATCTATCTATGTTCGAGAAATTATGCAATGACGCCATAATTTCTTTTTCTTTCACTTATTTATTCTCAAGTTCGTCACACGTGATTAATTTTTACTCACGATTTTCGCGCACTGTAACCGTTCTGGGCCCATAACCTGTCAGAGTTTAATTGAGTATTT